>CAJVQA010006576.1:0-14745 GCA_910591915.1 Cetraspora pellucida | reverse complement strand
TATTGTGGTTCAATGAACTACTACAGAAGAGAGTACAATTGGCTACATGTATAACTTTTTTATATTACTTATTTAAGAAGTCTGTCCAAAGGTTCCCTACCAATTGCCATATCTAACACCCCTACTTGGATGTTCTACTTTAAACCCTCTGAATCTGTAACCTGTGTTAACTTACTGAGTTATATTTAGATACCCAGATCATCATCTTAACCTTAGGACTAATTTATCCTTGAGGTAAACCTTCCAGAGCCTACTGTATCCATTTTTACAGCTGACCTAAGTATTACTATAGCAGAACCAACACTTGCATTCAGAACTGATCATTAAACCACTATACCCTTGTAAAGTTCACTTAGACTCCAGCATCTACTTTACAATATAACTCTGATACTTTAGTATATCTCTGCCTTTTTATCTGCCTTTTTACTAAACTTCCAATCCAGATAACCCATATAGAACTACGACCAGTTCATTGGTATATCAGATCAGCCCAATATCTTTTTTCTTCAGTTCATTCTGATGACCTGGTTAGTGGTACTCTCAAGACTCCCAACCCAGAGGTTCTTGTCTATCCAACTACTATGATCAGGTACTATAACCTTGGTATCCGTTTCCCTAAGCTAGCCTTTACAGTAGGGCTGTTGAAGATCCAGCTACCTTTCTACTTGGGTCTTTCCAAATGGACTTCTTGTTACCCAATTTTAACAGATTTACATGGCCACAAGGACTTATCTAGTGTTGCATCACCCAATTTGTTAATTTGCATTCCTCTGTGTAATGCCATATTTACACAGATGCCCCATGATCTGCCAGTCATGCTGATATGACTGCCATTACAGGTATCCTAACCCAATCATTAGTAACAGTTACTATAATACAAATATTACATAGGTGATTATCCAAATTTTTCAACATTGATGGGATTTGAACACCCAACCTACCACTTAGGAGGTTGACAACCTGACCACTTTACTAGATTGCCACACCCCTTCTCAAAATATTTATATAAATTATAACATTATATATATATAGAGAAATATAAATAACCAATGTTATATAAGACTTTAGTACAAATTCATAATAAAATCATTAAGTACAAAAAATAAAAGAACTGAAGAGTCAAAAGTTTACTTAGAAATTCTGAATAAAAAGATAGTACAAATTTTTAATAATGCTGGACTGATAGAAGTTTATGAAATATTCTCAAAGAAACAGATAGATAAAACTAAATAACAGATATATAAGAGAAACATATATATCAATTAGGCTACCAAAATTATCAGAGAAAAAAAATATATAAATATATCATATTAGATAATCTGAATTGGTAGTCTAAGAAATTCTATCAGTTTTGAGTAGCAGTTAGTAGAAGATAATAAAAAAGATGTGTACTAAGATTTGAATAAATTTTATAAGAATAAAAATAGTTTAATAGTTAACTCTGACTGCAAGTATTGGTTTTGATTATAACAAAACCAGACTAACTATAAATAAAAATATAAAAAACTTTAAAGTTTACCTTAAGGATAAATTAATTCTAAAGCTAAAACAAAAATCCAAGTTCTGAGTAACCTGTGAAGTTGATGCAAGGATTGCAAGATTAGAATGTTTAAAATAAAACATTCAAGCAGAGATGTTAGATATACCAATTAATAAGAACTTTTAATCAAACTTTTTAAATAGGTAATATAGAAAAGTTATATGTGTAACCAGTTGTACTGTAATAGTTCAATATAAATATGTATTTGATAAAAGTGTTAATAAAATCAAAAGACCAAAGAAATTACCTTATATATCTATATGTTATTTCAGTGTTATCAATTTCTTGTTCTATATATAAAAATTATATTCTATTTTAATTTTATTACTTTATTTTATTGTTCTATTATTTTATTTATTGATTATTATATCTATATTTAATTACAATCTTGTTGACAATTTTTTGTTCTATTAACAAAATTTTTATTCTATTCTAAATTCTATTCCTTTATTGTATTGTTCTATTTTATATATTGCTGTCAATACTGGTTATTTTATATAACATAGAAACAAATTACTTTTTGTATATGTAACAAATGGTTCCAATATATCTTCTCTTTGTTTACCGAACCTAAGTTACCAATATTGATTTCAAAGTTCTCTTGTTAAACATGAAAAAGTTAAACATCAAACCAATAAAATTATTTCACACATATATACTATAAATGTGCCTTCAAGCTATAATATTAAATAATTCTAAATATTAAAACTATGATGTCATCTAACCAATCACAGGCTTGTATTTTGATATTTAATTTAATTCTAAATTTCCGAAATGATGAATGAAATTTGGTATTTACACTAATTTGAAAAATAAACTATTAATATAAATTTTGTCAGATAGTCGTCAAGATAATCCAAGCACTAAACCACAAGAAACAGATGAACTGATGCCAAATCTGTATAAATGTGATCATTTATTAGTTTATTAAAACAAGAAAAATTGATTTGACCAAGATCGAATCCAAAGGACTTTTATAACCTTTAACATATACATTTCTTACCAATCTTACAACCAATATTATAGGTCCATTTCCAATTGCATAATTTGGAAGGGTATATAAAACTTAGTGTTGATTGAAGATTAGGAAAGATGTTATTATGTAATAAAATTGCTCATTCAACATTTTTTGTAAGTGCCCAAGATAGGTTTAGGCTTTGCATTTCTCCTGTTTTGCTTTTTTTTCGTTGCATGAAATTTACGATTTGATTGACTAATCATGTAGATCCTCAAATAAGGAATAAATATTGGTCCATTCTCTGAGATTTTACAATTTCTTACACCCTTGACGATTTTTATGATATTAATCTGCAATTTTCATGTCCTGAAGGTATGAACATCACGCTAATCGCTTAATGATTATAATCCCTATATAAAGAATTTTAATATAAAATGATTATTTAATTGAGTAAAGAGAATATAATCCTCATAGAAATTTAAAAAAATTATCTCATGATGTTAACAGAAGAAACTTTTTCATTTACATTATTATTACTACTATCACTATCCTTACCCCTTAGATTAAATGCGTTATCAGACGATAACAATAAAATATATTACCTTGCATTAGGTGATTCATTTCCATCGGGCGTTTCTATTTCTGGACTTCCCCCTGGAAATAAAGCATTTCCAGCTTATTCTTACGCGGATGCTTTATATGATCTGTTAAAGAAGAAAAATACAAATCTTGAATTAAAAAAGTTTGCGCGAGGTGGTGAACCCAGTGATGATCTTATTACTAATCAATTAAATAATGTTACAAACTTTATGAAATCTAATAGTGGATTAACAAAACTTGTTACAATTACAACTGGAATAAATGATTTTCGTAATTGTTCTAATTCTACCAATTTTTCTGAATGTTTTAAAAGTAAACTTAACAATTTAACGAGTAATTTAAATAATATGATAATTCCCAAGCTTAAGGAAGCGGGAGGTGAGGGTGTACAATACGTGGGTACTACATATTTTTTTTATCCATCACTAGATAATAGTTTAGTTAGTATTTACAGTGCAAATGGGTTTAAAGTAGTAGATTTCAGACGTATTATTACAAACGATACGAAGTGTGATTACACTTATCAGTGCAAATATGGTGATATACATCCAACTCCAAATGGTAGTCAAGCAATTGCAAATGTATTATTTGGTAACTTAACTGTGCCACTATAAATCTATACGTATAGGTTTATTTTTTATTATTTCTTCAGTACGGTTTGCTTAACATTAAATTTGAAATATATATATATACATATTTATATATTGCTATATTTTGCTATATAATACGTATTAGTGAAAAAAATCTGTAACTGATCATAATATCTAAATCATTAAGTACAGTTGTAGGTTTTTCACTCTGTAACACTCATACTACATGACTCGTGCACACCACGAAGGTGTTATAAAATATAGACATTTGGTGTTTAATCTAGTGTAGTGGTTGGACTCACTCGAATCATTTGTTCCAATCGGCTAAGGTAGAGTGGTTAATGGGTTAGGCTAGTCTTTAATCCATTCCATTAAATCATACTAGCACTAGCTCCTACTCGGGTACAACAAATTTATATACATCCACACCGAGGTGGCTCCAACCTACCTAGTATCACCCAAAAATCAGTTCCTGTAAAATTAAATAGTCAGCACTCTGATATTTAATAGGTTAATTAAGTCTACGGGCTGTTAAATACCTTTGACATATGGAAATATTTGGATATCAGAGGAATGTTCGTCATAAAAATTTTTTGTTATATCAAAATATTTACTACGTAAAAATTCGTTATCTCAAGTTTTAGCTATATGTACAAAACAGAAAATGAATCTCGATATTTTTTATTTTATTACATACATTATATTTTATAACGACAATGCCAAAAAGATGGTTTCTTGATCGAATATAATTTATTGGTTGTAACTTTGAATTTATCATGAATAGTTAAAACCTAAATTAAATAACGATAAGAAATTTACTATATTTACCCATAAGGTATACGTAATACCCGGTATAATGTTTATATAGAGCCCTATATATTAAGGTTAGGGTTAGATTTAGGAATATATGTGGTTATATGCAAAATTAGATACTAAGCAATTTTACTTAAGATACCTACATATGGGTTACATTTGTAAAATTTTGATATATTAAGGATTTTTGATTTTGTTTCTTATACACCCACTGGGTACAAATAGTAATTCTCTTTAAATAATTGCATTTTCTTTTTGCCTCTAATTTTCCTTGTATAATTTCGTTTACATAATTATCTACACGCTCATGTCTTTATCAATGTCTTTGCATTTTCAAACCTTTATCAATTTAAAAATAAAACCCATAATTATTTTTAAAATTTTCATTAATATAATATCGTCTATTTTAATAAAAGCTTCATAAATAATGGTTATAATTATTTCTACATTATCTATTGAATTTTTTTTCATATTAGATAAAAATAACGGAAGCATTTCTTTGTTTTCTGTTTTATGTTTCAAAAATTTGTAACAAGCCTCTTTTCCATGAATGCCTCTAATTTCTTAAATCTTTGACGCGATTTGCAAATATAGTGACGATTTTTTTTTCAATTTTGAGTTTTAAAGCAGAAACTGGATGTGATTGTTTGTCAACTAAGTAAATCAAAACTATGTGGTAACTTAGCTTACGTATCGAAAATTTTTTTTATTGGTGTAATTTATCAGTAATATATTTATATATAAAATTAAAGTACTTTTTTTAGATACACAAGTTGAAAATTTCTTGTTTAGTAAACAATTTTGATGCCAATTGACTCTTTCATATCCAGTAGCAAAGTTACAGAACTTTTTTACATTACATATAGAGAATGAATTGTTTTTCTAACCTACTTTATATGTATTTGTTGTTTAGATAATCTGGACAAAATTCAATCTAAGTTTTTTTTTTTAATCGAATATAAAATTTGGCTTTGTGACTTGCATTGTAGAGACCTTCTATCAATCTATTCAAAATTTGAATTGTTATTACGAAAAATTTTTTTATATATGATACCAATCGATTTATAGTTTAGTTGACAAACAGACAACCCTAGTGATGCATGGTTCGTGAGTGACCAAAACTGAGTTGAAAGAAAAATTGCTGCCAATAATAATTATTGCCGTTACCTATTGCAAGAAATATTAAGTAAGAATACATAATAATTTTGCCCACCTCTAGGCATAATGAATATTCCTTAGCAGCACCCATAAAATTTTATTGGTTGAATAGCTAATATAAAAAATTATCAAGAACTTTTACATTTTTGATGTTCAAGACAAGTTCAAGAATGTCTACCCTTTTATAGAGTTCAAAATTTATATATTGTTATATGTAAAATTAGGTGATAAATACTTTTACTTTATAATAAATATTTTTACTTTATAATAAATATTTTACTTTATAATAAATATTTTTATTTTCTAATAAATATTTTTACTTTATAATAAATATTTTTATTTTCTAATAAATATTATTATTTTCTAATAAATATTTTTACTTTATAATAAATATTTTTACTTTTAATAAATATTTTTACTTTATAATAAATATTTTACTTTTGATAAACATTTTTACTTTATGATAAACATCTTTACTTTATAATAGATATTTTTACTTTATGAATTAAATCAAGTTTTCATAGTAAAATTTTGAGTTATTAACATTCCTTTTTTTATGTACATGCTTCAGAACTTGTTCTAATATATCCATTAACATCTCTGTTCAGTATACCATCAAGAAGCATCAACATTATAACACATACAACCTTATGTATTTCTTTCAACTTCTTGAAATGATTAGTTGTGTCAACTATCCAAGGTGTTTTAACCATCTAAATTCCAGTTATTGTAAAATAATAAACATAAGGATCAAGCAAAATGATACCAAGGCATTTAATTCCATCAAAGATCGAATATAATCAAATGCTTCCAAGGGTTTAAAAATAAGATTGAATATCCAATTAAAAAATGGCACTAACGTACATACAATAAACAATCAATTTCATTGTATACAATTAAATTAGTTTTCACAACTTTTACATAAATTTGTCTATTTAACCTAATTGAATTATTTATTTAATAATTGCAATATGTTAAGAACAAAAAATTTTTCATATGTAAAAAAAAATCCCGTTTCTCTATTTGCTAATCAAAATGTTCGTATAGCCAACTCAGACCAATAAAAAATATGCCTTAATACAAGTATAGTATTAATATATCAATATATTGGTATTTTCATTTAAATATCAATATATTGATATTTTCCGTTAATACTAAGAAAATTTATTTAAATATCAATATATTGATATTTTCCATTATACTAAGAAAATTTATTTAAATATCAATATATTGATATTTTCCATTAATACTAAGAATATTTATTAATTGCGGAAGAACTTCAACTTGCAAAGGAGAATATTCTGCACTTTCACCATCTATGCTTATATATCCATCACTATTTTTTGGAGTTAATCTGAAAGCTTCAACTTTATAATAATCAATCTGAAAAAGACAATAAACATTAATTTTTTTAAAAAACAATATATTCAGTTAAAAGATGTTAAAAATTGATATTAAGAAATTTACTTCTTTCATCTTAATATGATTTCCAGTTTCCAATCCAGTCATAAAAGCGAGCGATTTAGTCCTTGTCAATTTGTCCCGTCGAGCGACTAACAAATCTAAAAGACCATCACTTGGTAAAGAGCAGCTAAACGGAATAGTGCCTTTACCGATCCATGGAATTTTACCACCAAGAACTGTACATACATCATCGGTTATAATAGTCCAATCATCTGGAATTGGATCATTCACGGTACCATATTTATTGTTACGGGATATTTGAGCATGATGTAAATTTGAAGCGTATTCTTTTCGATAAGTATCTATAATAACTTCTTTATTAGATTCGGCAATTTTCATGGCCAGTTCACAGCTGTATCGACGATTTTCAACGATAGATTTTAGAGCACCAACAATAAAACGAAAATCACCCATCCATCTATATAATAATATAAACAATAATTTAAAGATAATAAAATAAAATGAATTATTAATTATTAAATTATTAAATTGATAATTACCTTAGATTTTCAGTTCCCAAGTCACAATCAGCAATAACACCAAAAGTTTGAGACATAAAAGAAAAGAAGCGTTTGTCACCTTGGGTAACAGAGCACACATCAATTTTCATAGGCACACCTGCAAATAAAAAATGATTAAATATAAAAATTGATGAAAAATAATTTTAATTAAATAGATTATTAAAATATTATACCCTTAATTATAGTTAGAGCCGAATGTTGGAGACTTTTACAGGAAACTTCTCCATGTAAACAAATGTTTAAGGCATTTCCAGAACCTATAATAATTATGATAATTACAATAATTACAAATAATTACAATAAGTATAAAAAATGAACATTTTTAATATTCAATAGGTCACCTGCAGGAATTACGCCAATTGGAATTGTTGCATCATTTATGTTTTCACGCTCTAAAAGTCCATTTATAACTTCATGAATAATTCCATCTCCGCTAACAGTGACAATGGCATCAAAAGGTTTCAAGTCAATCGATTTCACGATGTCTTTTGCGTTATTACTTTGCTCAGTGGCTGTGACATGAAATTGAGATTAGATCATAATTTACTTTTTAAAATATAGTAGTATTTTTATTTATAAAAATAAAATTACATACTTGTGACATCACATGTGCAACCAGCAGCGTCAAATATAGGTTTAATTTGATCGTGAAAAAGTTTACTTGCTTTGCCTGTACCGCTAAAAGGATTAATGAATATTTTTAAATGCTTCGCCGGTTTCGCTTCTACCATGAGAAAAGGAAGATTTGTTAGATTAAAAATAGTACAAATTATTTAAGAAACGAAAAAAACCATACTTTTATATACGGCATTTTTAACCGATTTTGTCCATGAAGCAGCGAGTTCCGTATCTACTGGAACAAAATCGAAGCTTTTCAAATATAACTTTTTAGTTCCGACGAGAGCATGAATATTAACGTTAGTAGAAGTCGATGATTCTAACGTTTTTAAGTAAATATCAAGAATGTTCCGGGATGGAATCTTGATCAACTTCCTACGTTTCGCTGTCAAGTTTAAAATTTTATAACTTGAAACAAGATGACAAAAAAAAAAATAAAAACTAAACAAGGAAAATCAAGATATTTACAACCACTATAAGCTTTAGAGAGGAAGGAGATAGTTTTTTTTAAATGATAATTTAATAAAAATATAAAGTTTGTAAACATTTAGCATTTTATCGTAATTTTCTGTGATCATACCAATCGAAAAATTATCATCTTCTAGAGAGAGAGTTACATTGGTATTTCCACTTTTTACTTGTAAAGACTCGATTTCAGACATTTTTAAGTAATATATATAATAATTAGTACAGAAACAGAGAGTAATTTATTACAATGATTTCTTGGGTTTGTTAAATTTTATTTTCCGTGATACAATTACCCGCGTTGCAGCAACTTTATGCATAAAGTCAAGCTTAAACCCGTTTCTGTATCTGGTGACAGACAATGATGATACGTATGCAACTGATCATGCTTTATGTAGGCAAATGTTCCTGAAAAACATTGGAGCATAAGAAAAAAAATCAGAATTATCGACCCAGACATAAGTCATTGTCGTTATTGTATTTGCTTGAAGTCTATTGTATACTCGTCGATCACATGATTTGTTTCAAATTTTTAAATCAATTAACTTTTTATGCTTAACAAAAAAAAATTGACTAATACATTTATACTTAGAATATAAACTCTTTTTTAAAAAAAACCACCTACATAAAAGTTCATCGATTTGAAATTTGGCATTGATTAACGTTAATATGCTTCAATATGATCCATAGAATAACTTAATATTACTGATGTTGCAGGAGTATATATTATATCATATAACTCTAACTTCGGGGACGTCCCTGATTGATTCCGAAAAACCCAACTATACTTTTGAGGAACCAACCAATAAAATAGCACCTTGCTGATTATTTTGTATCTCCCGAAGAGTAGCTTTATAGGCCTTATTTAAAACTATAAAGTTCTGCTTTTATTTTAGCAAAGTTTCGAACATTAATTGTGAAATTACAGTTTTGGATGTCTTTACTTAGATTATTGTGCTATACACTTTACTACATATTTGATATTTTAATAAGCATACCATAATAAATTTTGGTCTTAAGACTTGGGGAAAATTTTTGTACATTTTGTACAATTACCTACCAACTAAACAACTATATAACAATTAGTTGAACCAGTTGATTATCAAGGTTATTTGGTTGCCAACTAATTAATTATTTAATTATTTAATTAATGTTAAAATAATTATGTAAACATGCGTTTGATATGGTCAGGCTGCCAGTACCGCAGCATATAGAGGGATAGCGTGAAAAAATGACGTATGCCTCTAAAAAGCTGCACATTTTGTATACAATTATTTCATAGGCACCTTCGTTAGATGAACAATAATTAATTAATAAAAAAGGTTATACAGTTTATTTCATTGATAGCTCATTTTTAACGACAGCTCATTTCATAAAGTTGATTCCACGACAGACCATTTTTATTGATAAAGTATTATAATCATTTTTTATTAGGATTAGGATCAGAATTATGTTTGATGTCTATTTTGTGCTAGAAATCTTATGCGCACTATTATTAGCTTTAAAAGCCAATTGGCATGTCATTATTAATGCTTTAGAACATGCTTAGCTGACGTAACAATTTAAACGGTTGAATTAAAATATTACGTATTACACATGTGTACATTAATTAATAAACAGTTCTGGCGTCATATTGGTGCATTAATAATGATATAGAGCGATGTTACACGACTGATCCTTCACCCGGTGTGCAACATATAAAAAAATTATTTTACAATACCAGATCATTCTGCTAGTACACGTTATGATTTAGTTCAACACCATTTTATTATAATCATAACATGTACTAGCGGAATGATTTATATGTTGCACACCAGTGAAGAATCAGTCGTGTAACATCGACGTACTACTTACTACATATATTATGATTGCATATTTTATATTTTTATCGTTGTTATCGTTATACACAACAAAAACCAATGTCCAGTCAGAGGCAGCGTAAATTATTAAGAGGAGAACCCCGATAGTGCATAGATCTCCCCCAAATTATAACACTGTTGGAGAATACTTTATCCAGGTCAAGTTACATCTTTCATACGTTTGCCTGGAACTATCGAATACCCGTTCACATATAATTTATGTAATTAACAACAAGCGAATTAGCAATTACTAAATTAACCAAATTTTTTATTTTAGATAAAAAAAATTAATCAGAAAAAACATCTACATATGGGAACCCCCATAGCAAAAGGATGCAATGAAGAATTTTAAATTTTAATCTTTAAATAAATATATCTTGTAATTTAGTAATTAGAATAAATTAATTTTTAGATAATATAATTCATCTTAATAAGATATCATAAATTACAAGATATATTTATTTAAAGATCAAAATTTAAAGTTCCTTTTGCTGTAGGGGTTCCCATATCAAAACATTACCGAATCTGGATCAAGAACTCGAGAGTGATACCAAAGATATCAGGTAGTCTTGAAATTGATTACAACCCTAATTTGCGGCAAATAGTACCCCCCTTGTTAAAGTACCCGCCCACCATCAATTTAGCGTCAATTTAGTCAAATTAAATAATCAATCGACGGTCCCAGAGAGAGTACTATTAACTTTTTAAGGGCCTAGAAATGTAAGAGAATTGGGTACAAATGACTCTTGATATAAGAAAGTTACCGGGTCCAGTCAAATCTTTCTTATATCAATATTCCTTTTATCGAATGCTTTTTATTATATAAAAATTCTCGATTGGGACTTATAAAATCTTTCTTATATCAAGAATTTCTTATATCGAAGGTTTCTTATATTGAGAGTTACTTGTAATAAATTTGTAAAGAAAATTCACGTGACACATGTAAATTTACTACCTGGCTTTAGCGTTAGCCGATCCCCCTAGTTTGGTGTGACCCTGTATAATAACGGTTTTTCGATGACGTGAATTAATATCGATAATATCGATATGCCACCTTCTAACGAAACACCTATTCATGCAGGTACACCGCCACCCGAACCGGTAGTCGACAAGGAATTTACGGATCCCAACGCCAACGATACTGATAACAACACAACACTGGTAGACCCACCCCAATCACTTCCACTACCTCAATTCGTTTTTCCAAAAAACATTCGTAACATCTATATTAATCCCATAACAAACCTTTCAACAATTCCAACTTCAAGCGATTCAACCAGACCTGCTGAAGATCCGACTCCAAAATGGGATGAGATTTGTTTTCAATGGTGCAAACAACAAGATAAAAATCGTAAACACGGAATAAATCCAAATTGTAAAATGTTTTGTCTTAGAAAAATTAATAACAATATGAAAACTGAATTTTTTAAAAAGAAGTTTGCTGTACATGAAGAACATCGATTAGGACAAGATAGAAAGAATCATACTGAAAATGTTGCTCAAGTACTATACGGAAAAGATGATGAAGGTGTAGAGTATTCCCAAGCTGGTCCTAGAAATTTTTTGGATGGATATTTCATTTATTATATTAAAGGTTTGGAAGGATGTCAAAAACATACGGAAGGTATGCGTAATAAAATTTTTTTTTTTGGCAATTTTTTTTAGCAATTCGTTTTTTTTTTCGATGATATAAAATATAATTGTTCCTTATAAAGATATGAAAAATGATGAACTTTTAAATCGTGCATCATGGTCACAAGTTAAACCGTAAGTGTCAATGAAGCATTATGAAATGAATAAAGTCGTAGAAACTGGTATTCAAGTAATTTAAATAAACCGTAGAGAAGAATATGAAATTGATTTAGGGGAAAAATTTGAAAGGACTAAAGCAGAAAGTAGGTCAAATTTTCTTTGCATTAGTAATATATGTATATATATATATATATATATATATATCAAATATTCTAATATATCATATTAAAAATAATAGCAAATCGTGTCATAAAACGAGCATTCACACCAGGTTATCAATTAGGTAAAAGATATATTGAATCTTGGAGTGATGGTACACAAACTGCATTTTTCAAAAGATTTTATGAAAGTGTACAACGTATGGATGCTGTGCATATGGTGCAAGATAATGTTAAGAAAGTTATTGAAGTTTGGATTAAAGGAAATAGTGGTGGTAGTGGAAAGGGTAATGGATTTACGGGCAATTCTGATCCTTCTAATAATAGTGACCACCAAAATAATGACAAATCAGAGAATAATGGTGGATCTAACAATGAGAATGATTAATGAATGTTAAACCGGTGAATTATATATCATATTTGCTATTTAATCTAATTTGTGTCACGTATTTGAGATATTTAAATATTTGTAAATATATTAACAAAATGATATTAAAAATTAGATATTCATTTCACTTATTATATAAGTATCATAATCGAAACTTATAAATTTTTTATAGTAGTGGAATGCCGATTCGTTACAATGAAAAGTATTTGTTTACTAAGTAATCATCTTTTGAATCTTTAATTAAAATTGTAGTACATGTTATCATCATTAAAATCGATTGTGTAAATTACAAGATATTAAGATTTTTTCTTTTTTACTATATGATTATTCCTTATTATCAGAAATGTTTGGCATTCCATCACTATATAAAAGTTATAGTAAAACTTTTCTATATATTATATCCTTTAACTGTGGATCGTTCCTTAAATATTTTAATTATATTTGTAGTTATATAAATAAATTTAGAATTATGTTACAATATCAATATCACCAATGTTGGCTTATAATTAGGTTTCTGCAAATGCCCATGTCCGGCATTCCTGTATGTATAGGTACAAATGCTAGGTTCTATAATAGGCATAAGCATAAGTTATCAGGCGTTATCATAGAAATGGTACGTATTAAGTGCTAGGCACTAGGTCATAAGAGGATTTCTGTCTGATTGGTTAATGTAAATCAATTGTTCAGATAATTAATTTATACATTTTAAGGTACTTTTTTAAATTGCAATGTTTTATCATTTTATTTATAAAAAATAAAAAAAAATTTTATTATTAGTTTCAAAAGAGCATTGTTTTTTGTTTTTTTGTTTTTTTTTATTATTAAAGTGACCTCTTGGGTCTTTTGACTTTTATTAATGTTTTTTGATAATGTGGTTTTGTATAGAACTACTACAGAAAGAGTGTACAATTGGTTATATATGTAACTTTTTTATATTACCTATATAAGGAGTCTGCCCAAAGGTTTTTTATCAATTGTTGTATCTAACATCCTTGTTTAGATATTTCATTTTAAACTCTCTGAACTTGCAGCCTATGTTAATTTTATTAAGTTATATTCAGATTTTCATCTTAACATTAGAATTATTTTATTCTTAAAATAAACCTTTTAAAGCTTTTTGTATATCTATTTTACAGTTAAGTTTATATTACTATGGTTGAAGCAACACTTGCAATTAAAGTTAGGCATTAAATCACTATATTTTTATAGAATTCATCTGAATTCTAGTATTATTTCACAACATATTTCTAATATTTTAGTATATTTTTGCTTTTGTCTTTAGACTCTTAATTCAAATAATCTGATAGAATTGTGGTTCATCTATTGGTATATCAGATTAGTCTGATATTTTTTTTTTTTAGTCTAATTCTAAAAGCTTAGTTAATAGTACCCTTATATAAGATTTTTGTTTGTTTAGTTTTTTTATATTGGTATTTTGTTTTTAGATTTAGTCTTTACAATAATACTATCAAGGATCTATATGATCTTTCTGCCCAGGTTTTTTTAAACAGATTTTTTGTTTTTTAATTTTTACAAATTTATATAATTACAAACACTTATCTTGATCTTGTACTACTCAATCTAATTTGTATTTCTCTATATAACTAGTTATACAGATGTTTTATAATCTGTTAGTCATGTTAGTGTGATTATAATTATAGATATCTTAATTCAATTATTAAAAACAATTACTATTTCTTAAACTGTATTCCAGACAAATTTGCTTAAAAAATTAAATTATATTTAGTATTTCTTAAATAAAATAATAATTTATTAATAATATGGAGTATACTTTACTTATAAAATATATTCTTAAAAACATATTTTATAAACTTTATTATAAAACTTTTTTTAAAATATT
>CAJVQA010006575.1:0-14745 GCA_910591915.1 Cetraspora pellucida | reverse complement strand
AATAAGAACCAAATATAGAAATAATTGGTTTGTGTGAATGGATTTCTATTTATAGATAGGTTACAGAAAATTTGTGTGTAAATTAATAAAGTATGGATTAGGAAATGATAGTATGATTATACGAAAAACATGTAAGGGAGAAAGAAGGCAGGTAAAAACAAAAATAGAAGAAAGAAAAGTTTTACAAGAGAGTAAAAGAGAAAATTTGTTGTAATTTGACCAATATTAGGTCAAAATTCTTCGTTTAGAGCTTATTTTGACCAGGCAAATGTGTATTATAACTTTAATTAAGAGTGAAAGATATGTTATTATAGTAGAAATTATGAAAAAAAATTAATTGTTAAAACTGGGGCCAAAGGCCGTCAGTACAGTTTTCTCAGCGAGTTTAAAAGTAAAAGTATAATATTTGCAGAGTATATGTAAAATTTAGAGCTGAACAAGTTTACTTAAGACATCAGGACAGGTTATCTTAGTAAGATAAATAGTTATAAGCGTTTTTTGACCAATGGATTTTTTAGTTAATTTTTGTGTAATGGATTTGCAGAAAGAGTTTATAAACTTTGTATAAAATCTGTTAAGTTATAGTTATTATACTATAGTTGAACAGCTTCTGTTATTATTATAGTTAAAGAAAAAACTACAGGTTAACAGTATTTTTCTAACAATTACCAATCTATTAACTACATAAAATTTGCAAAAGACATTAAACTAAGATCTAAAAGGTTTACTGTTAGCTTATTAGTAACAGAAACAGACAAAGAAAACAAATACTTAATTATTAAAATAGATAACAGATTTAATATTCATCTTCTTTTTAATATTTCTAAACCTTTTTTCTTAAAAAATATAACATTCCATCTTTTAACAACTTTTTAGATCATTTTAATAAATGGTTTAAAAATTTCTTTCTTTATATAACTGCCAATTTATTAAACTTTTTAATAAACCTAAAATCAAAAATGCATTAAGATTTTAATTTTAACAACAATTTATCAAATATTTCAAAGAACTTCTTTCTGACAAAATTTTTTTTACAGAATCTTATAACCTTCAAGAATAACATAATAAAGCAATTTGACATACTAACTATCATATTTATATTTATACTAATTCAGATTGCATACATCTTAATAAAACTAAACTTAAGATAAATAAAAAAGCAAAAGAAACTACATCTAATACTAATTAACTAAATTATCAATATTTAACAACTACAATAGTCTTTTTAAAAAAACAATTAATAAATTCTATTTAGAATATTTCAAAATAGAAAGTGAAATTTGAAAACAAGCTAAGAATAACTTTTTAATTTTTTATATTAATAATAAACATGAATCTACCTTTAAAAAATCAATATCTATACAACTTTTTGATAACTTTGCCACAAAAGCTAAAGAATTTATTTGTTCAAATAATTTAACTAAGCCAAATTCTAAACAGAAAAGCTATTACTTTTATCAATATCTTAAAACCTATTAAGATACAGCTGCACAAAATCATAATTTTAACTAACTTAATTAACAGCAAGCTATTGACTTTCTTACAATCAAAGCATTAAACAAATTTTTTAGCTCAGTTTATTACTTACTTTGATACTAGTAACACTTTTATAAACTTTTTAGAAATTATTAAAACTATCAAGAAAAAGCATATTCAAAAGCAGAAAAAAATTTACAACCTAAATTCAACTTACACTTTCAAGAATCAACAAACTTGAAAGATTCACTTTTTCTTACAAATACTCTTTTTTAATAAATTCCTCTATAAATCACATTAATGCAGTTAACATCTTTAAGATCATAATATTTTCCAATTCTAGTAAACCATTCTTAAAGAAAAATAATATAAGTAGACAGATGGTAAAGTCTATTTATATAAAGAACTGAGTTTATAACAGCCAGACTCAATATACAAAACAGTCTATAGCAATCTTTACAAATGTAAGAGCTAAGCATATAGTGAGTGAATCTACAGAAAAACCTTTTATTTCTTTGAACCCCTATTGTATTATTTCACTTCAAAAAAATATCACAAAACCTATTTTACAATATATATTAAATTCAGATTTATGTTATAATAAATAGTTAGCCTATCAAGGCTATTTTTACTTCTATATTCACAAACTCTTTACATATTTTTTGAACATATATATTCTTATAATTGGTTCTACTAAAAAATTCTAACATCTAAAATCTTAAAATCTATAATTTCAATATTATATAATATGACAATTAAAATTTAAAGCCTGACAATAATTGTTAATGTAATTATGAATCTTTAAATATTAATTGTTATATGGCATAATGTCAGAATTATGGTTTTCAAGATTTAGATGTCAAGATTTTATAATAAAACCTTTACAATTATATATCACTCAATTTTTACAACTTCATACTAGCAGTATTAATTAAACTAGACTATAGTAAGTGCTATATACACTTATTAAATAAAACAGAACTCTTATTTAACTACTTTATTTTACAACAATCTGGCTATAAATACTATTTATTAATCTTTATTTCTTTAAAATATTCTTTAGTACTTAATAATACACAATATATCAAACCTATTCTTAAAAGATAATACTTTAAATTACACTTATAGACAATTAGTAGAAACTGTCCTATTTGGCCATGTTAATACTGCTATTGCTAATATATACTTTGGCTCTATACAACTTCACATATGCTACAATAAATTTCTAGCTTATAACTATCTTCTATTACTTCTACATCTACAAACTATTATTTTTTTTTTATGATATATTCATAGTTTTGATTATTTATCAAGAAATGCTTATAGCTATACTCTAATTATTTTTATTAAAAATAATTATAATAAAGCCTATATTTACCTTTTATCTAAATCTAAACCTCTATCTAATTATTTTATTTCACTACTTCAAACTATATAGCATTATCTAAACATTTTACTAAAATTAAATATAACAGAAGATAATTCTCATAACTTAACAAATTAATATACTACAATATTAAACTAAACTTGTTATCTTCTACATCTTTAATACTACTATAACAATCTTTATCTTCTTTTATTTCTTTACTTTCATTACAAATCTTTATATCTATGCAAAATTTGCATAATCTTTATTTAAATATTGCAACATACAATGTTTAAGAATTTAATACAATAACCAAAAAAGAAGCTAAGCAAAACTACTATCTTTATAATAATATTGATATTGTTTATATTACTGAAACAAAAATTGCCAATACTACTAACTTTTATTTTTATTATAATAACTGTTTATTTACTTTTGAGTAAATTCTGAAAATTTTGCAAAAGGTGCTGCTATTTTAATCTGCAACTATATATACATAACTGCCAAACATATTTTGAAGAAGTAATAGCTTTAAACCTTTTTTTAAAAAATAAAATTAAACTTTATATTATATTAGTTTATTTTTTTTAATAATTTATATTAATATAACAAAACACAAAAAACAGTTATTTATAAATTTAACAAGCTTACTAACTAAACCTTTATCTAATTATTCTTGATAACTTCAATACATATGATGATATTTGTAGCTTATTATCTAAATTCAGATTTGCTAACTACCTACATTAAACCAATATAAATAAACTTAAATCATATATTAATAACAAACATTATATATAATTAAACAATATTAGTCAAAACTGCATTAACTATATATAAACTGATTTATTTAACATACCTTTCTTTTTTTTCTATAATTTTGATAACAGTAACAATTTTACACTAAGTAATCACTCTAATCTTCTTTTTTTATAATCTTTTACTAATGAATTTAGCAATCTTTCATGCTATTATGCTAATATTAGTCATAGAATTTTTAATTCAAAGCCATGTTATTAGAAAAATATATAAAATTTTCTAATCTGCTTTTTCAAAAACTTAACTTACATAATACTTCACTTGATTATAATATTAATGAAAACATAGAAACTACTTAGCATAAATGTTTTTTTTTTGTTAAAGGCCATACTTGTGATGATACTTTATTGACTTTATATTGGGTTAGCTATTACAACCATTTTTACAGATAAAAGTACAGCTAGTCACATGTGAAACTTTTGGTTGCCTATTTAAGTAGTTTACACTAAGGTTCTACACTAGATGCCATACCTATAATCTACTAGGAGATTATTTATTTGAACCCTCTGATCATTCACTCTGTCATATTGAAATTTCCAACTAACCCTTCATATATACCTAACCTTTTTGTACTAGTTCCTAGGCTGTTACACATTTTAGAGTACATCACTTGCCAGTAAAGTGCAGGAGGCCCCTTGTTGTTAACTAACTATCCACTTTTAGAACACTAATATAGGCTACCCTTGCAGAGTTCACTCAGACCCCAGTACTGACTTCATAGCATATCTCTAGTACTTTTAGTATACTCCTGCTTTGAACCTAGACTCCCAATCCAAATAGCCCAAAAGGACTATGACCTGTCTTTGGTATATTGAGGCCAGTTCAATATCCTTTTCCTCTAGTCTGAAATCTGGTGGCCTGGTTGATAGTACTCTTCACCTAAGGTTTTTGCTTATCCGAATCCTTCACATTGATATTTATTTCCTAGGCTAGCCTTTACAGTAGTACTGTCAAAGATCTGTATTACCTCTCTGTTCAGAATTTCCAAGTGGGCTCTGGCTTCCCAGTTCTACAAATTTACACAGCCCAAGGACTTATTTTAGGTTTGCACTGCCCAGTACCAGTTTGTATTCCTCTGTGTAACAGGTTATACAGATGCCCAAACCTGCCAGTCATGCTGGTGTGACCATAGTTACAGATATCCTATCCCAACTGATCGACAAAATGATGTCACCATAATACTGTCTATATATTACATAGGTAATTATCCAAATTTCACTGTCAGTAGGTTTTGAACTTACAACCTACTACTTGGAGGTATAACAACTTATTTACTTCACTAAGTTATCACACCCTTTGGCATAAATTAAATACTCAAATATTTATATTGCCATGCATTCAATATCTAATAAAAAATTATACAAATGCAATTTCTTTATAGCATCTTACTTCATCTATTACTTAAAGAACTTGGACACTTAATCAAAATTATTAATAATCTAAATAACAATTTAAATATTAAGGGCATTTATGCAAAGTGTAATGTTACATGTATATAGAGAAATATATAACTGGTATTGTATAAGACTTCAGTGCAAACTCACAATAAGACCACCGGGTATAGAAAACTAAAGAACTGAGGTGATGAAAATTCACTTGGAAATTCCTGAGTAAAGAGATAGCATGAACTTTTGACAATACCATCAGACTGGCTGAAGCCTATGAAACATCTTAATAGGAACGAAGATTAAAACCAGATGGCAAATATGTGTAGAGGAGCATATAACCAACCAGATTACTAAGTTTGCCAGAGAAAAAAAATTTAGAAGTATACTATACTAGGCCATCTAAATTGGTAGTTTGAAATAAGATTGACAGTTCTGAGTTGTGGCTAGTAGAAAATGATGGAGAAGATGCCGTGAAGATGGATACTAGGGTTTTAGTAAAGTTTACAAGGGTAGAAATAGTATGACATAGTGGTCAAACAGATAACCCTTGTGATGGCAAGTGTTAAGTTACTATAGCATGTTGCATAAAACTAAGTCTATATGTGTAGAACATAAAGGCTCTAGTAGTTTTCTGTCAAAGATAAAGTAGTTCAGAAAGTAACAACCAGTATCAGAAACTTGGATGAGCAGTGCCTTGAGATGTTCTCATGATACAAGAAGAACTGCATATGCAGAAAGTTTAAATAGGCAGATCTCTAGTTGGCTTGCAGATATAGCAACTAGTATAGAACTTATATAGCAATGTGTAAGTGAACTACTTAAATTAGGCACCAAAAGTGCACATGTGGCTAGTTGTAACCTCCAATGTAAGGTGAGCCCCTGGTGGCATGCCATGTTCTAACATATTTGAATAAAAATATCACATTTTCAAGGCAGAGACTTTAATTATAAAAAAAAAAAAAACAATTTAAATATTAATCTAATTAATTTCAAAATTCAAAATATAAATACAAGATCTAATTGTGATCTTTAAACCTTGCTTTCTAACCAATAGCCAGAACTTAAACAATAAACTCAGCATGCACAGGATATTTAAAAACAGCTTTATCATATACACTATTTTGAAAACTCCTTACTACTCTGACAACAAATTTAATAAGCTATTAAAAAAAGATGTAAACTACTTTTTACATATTTCAAACAAGCTATAAACAGTATTCTTAATTATTACAAATTCTCTATTTATTTTTCAAATATTAAACTCTCTAATTAACTAGTTATAAAGCTACATTTTATCAAACAATATATACAATTTCATTTTTTTAACTAAACAGCTTACCAACTAATTAACCAAAACCTATTTAATAATTTTTAGTCTACATAATATTAATCATAATCTTATATTGATATCCAATAGTACAACTTTCTTACTACTTTTATTACAAAAAAAGAAATGCTTCAAATTATAACAAAACTTCCAAATTGAAAAGCCTATTGTTCTATAGTTATTAGTTATAAAATACTCAAACATGCAGATGCTATTGCATTAAAGCTATAATGTCCTCTTTTATCACTGCCTTAACTCAAGCCAAACTTCTAAATAATAGAAATATAACAAAATTTATTCTATTTCAAAGCAAAACACATTTGATAAAGATCTTAATCTTACTTATTCTATAAGCCCAATTGAACATATTCACAAAGTTTATACAAAGATTATTATAAACGGAATTAATACAATATTCTCACAACATCAAATTCTTTTATCATATAATTATATTGCTCTAGCTAACAATTGCATCTTAATACCCATACACATATTTAATAATTTTACTAAAAATGCATTATATAATTAACAGCCAATTTGGCTTCTGTCTCAAAGTTTATAATTCAATTAATTTTGATTTTTTTAAATACTTTTTGCAGCATCTTGCTCTTTATTTTACTATTATCAATACTATCATTAATCTACTTACTGATTAACAAAATTAAATTATTACAAATTTTGGCTTTACTTTATCATATTTATTACTTAATAGTATTAACTAAAGAAAAACTATTACTTCTTTTTTATAAAAAATATACTATAATCTATTTATCTCATACATCTATAATAACTTCAATAAATATAACACTAACATTTTTTAGCTAACTAATCTCAAAAATCAATCATTTAATAAACTTAAACTTACTGCTTTGTTCTTGCCTATATGGATGACACTTTATAAATTACATCTTTATAGCAAGAATTCTCACAAATCCTATTAATAATAGAATCTTTTTACAATATGACTAACATTCAAATCAATCCTACTAAATTAATACTCTCAACTAATAATTCTTCAACTAATTACAGTTTTATTACTTATAATTGTCATTTACTTAACTTTTATCTTTTAAATAAACTATTTAAGTTTTTAAAATACTGGTTTACACTTAACAACAAACAAACAAAACAAACTAAACTTATCACAGCTAAATTATTACATCTTGTTAAAATTGTAAGCACTAAAAAAATTACTAACACATTTATATAATATATTATTAATACAGTTATTATCTCTACAAATGAATACTACATTTATAACATTGTTTTTAGTTAGAACATATATAACAAAATTCTTACTAACCATATTGGACTTGTTAAAAGCAAAGCCAAACTCAGTCATACAATTTCTACTAGCATATTACTTCATTTTTAACTATATAATATTCTAAATATATGGAATATTCAACTTTAATACTATATTACAAACTATATTAAAAAACTTAATTTTTCTGATTTTCTTGGTATTAGTACTCACAGTTGGCTTCAACAGCTTAAAAATAATCTTTAGTTATTTACTAGCATCTTAATATATAATAATTCTATTATTGATAGACCAAACAAACACATTATCAATTTCAAAATAATTTAACTTTTTAACACTTGGCATCATATTTACTTTTAACTCAACTTACAATATTTTATATACTATTTAATGAGGTTCTATTTTATTAGAATTTTTACTTTTTTTATATTTAAAATACTTATCTTTAAAACACAACTTAAGCATTATAATATTCTATATCTTAATCAACTTACTACATTTGACAACTTATGCTTATTAGACTAAAAACATATTTATTCTTGCATATTCAAGATTCTAAAAAGCAAACAGCTACTTTGGTTTACATACTTAGAAGACCAAGTTACAAGTTATTCTTACAATTATGCACTTCATCAATATTTACACCTATCTAACACAAACTACTACAGTTATACAACTGGATACTTCTTATTTTACAAAAAACCATAGTTTATTATAGTACTTGATAAACAAATTATTGCTAGCAAAATCAGAAAACAACCTTCTGCATCTGGATTTATTCTTATTATCTACTAACAATGTAATATTGAATTACAATTTATTTACTTTACTTTTTTTCATCTATTCAATCCTATATATGTTCTGGCTATTCTCTTAATTCTCAAACAATTGCTAACAAATGTACAATTGTTATTCTTACCAATCTTTTAACTTAATTTGTAGGTTAAGTTAACATTTATAAAAAAAACTCTTAACTTTAATGCTAATCATTTTGATCTTATATACTCTATTGTGATTTAACATCCTACTCAAATTCTAGATCTTTCAAATATTACTATTACTACTTAACCAATTCTTATAATTTTTAAACCTAGTTCACTTATATATAACCTTCAACAAATAGCTAACTATAATACTAACCTATTAGAACTTTACTTTGATGCAAATGGCTCTGTTATTGACTTGAGTACTTCACAATGCTCTATGGTTATTATATAAGCCCAAATTTCCAATAACTCTATACTATATACATTTTATGCTTTAACAAAATTTTGACTTTGTTTATTTAAAACTGAACTTAATGCTATCCTATCTGCTTTTATTACTACCTTTAGAAATAGTATTATAAACATATATACAGATTCTTAATTTGTAATTTTTAAATACCAAAGCATTTTAAACTCTTTTACAACTTTATCTTATATATGCACATTATATTTTTCACTATAGAACTTACTAATTAACTTTGTTAACTTATACAAAATTCAAGTTATTTTTTATAAAGTTATTGCACACTAATTCAACATATACAACAACTTTGCTGACCAACTAGCACAAAACTATTATAATCTATCATATTTAACTTTTATGCCTTATAATATTTATAACTTATCTTATACTCCAAATCTTAAAAATTTTTTTTAAAATTACCTACTTGTCACAGTATTTGTACAATTTGTTATGCACATATTTATACATTATGGATTATACAAAACTAGTTTCAAAAATAGAACAAAATCTTTAACTAAATTAATTAGTAAGCCATTTTTCTATACCAACTTGTTATCAATGCCATAAAACCAGTTTCTACTTTTATTAGATAATATATTTATCTGACCAACTGCTATACAATCTTATTGATAGTTTATTACAACACACTTTAAATACAAATACACTTAATACTATTTTTGAAACTATAACTAAACTATATTGCTAAATTAAACAATTGTATTGTATAACTACACACAGTACAGTAGACTTACTATTAGTCTTTTTAATCTTATCTGACTTAGTTCCAAATGAATTTATCTCTATTATCTTAAATCTATTATCTAAAAAATTGTTATAACACTTGTTATTAAATTTTTACATCATCTTAATTAACAAATATATTATAAAAATTTGGATTCTTTACTGTATTTTAAGATTAATAACCTACCTTTTTCATACTTATCTCAATCTTTTTTTTCTAATTCAACTTGCTCTAAAATCAATTTCTGGTATATACAATGGATCAAATATTAAACTAACCTTTTATATATAATTACTAACACTCAAATTTAGGTAAGCTTGGCCACTTCTATTGGTTTAAGTTGCAAATAAACTAGTTTGCACTTTTACTTTTTTTATAATATTTTTAAAAGTAAATTTATGTTTTATATAAAAATTTCAAATAAATATTCAATAAAGATAAAGGCATAGCCTTACTATTAATATTAAAAAAAAAATATCATAGCCTTTAAACTAGCTACTATATAAAGAACTTCTTATATATAGAATAAATTATAACAGAAAGCTTTTAAAGAATTAAAACAAAATCTCATTATAATCTCTATATTAAAGTATTCTAACTTTGATAGACAATTTATTTTAGCTACTAATGTCTCTTATTATAAATTCAGAGCTACTTTTAGTCAATTAGATAGAAACAGAAAAGAACATCTAGTAGCTTATATAAGTAAAAGTTTAACTAAAATAAAAGTCAATTATGATGCTACCAAACTAAAATGTATTGCTATTATATAGGCTATTAAACATTTTTATAAATATTTTAGAACAGTAAATTTATCCTAATCACAAACTATTCTGCTCTTAATAGTTACAATCTGCTAAATCCAAAGAATGTATAAAATGATAAATTTTAAAATTCCAGCTTTATAACTTTAAAATTATTTATTAACTAGAAGATTTCACTCTAATATAAATATCTTATTTTAATTTCAAACCAGACCTTACATTAAAATTCTTTCTTATAAATTTAGATTTCTATTATAATTTATACAATTATATAGAATCAGACAAGTTATCTAACTAATTATTATAGAAACAGATTAGATAAATACAACATTATACTAGATATTTTATTTCTATATAAGAAAAATTTAAAAGTAATATATTATTAGCAATCTAGAAATTACTAATAATATATATTATCAAAACTTTTCAAAATGTCAAACTACAGAAAAATAATATAGTTAATATATTAAACTTTATAAAAACTTTTTTAGAATACTAGGCATGTATAGTGAATATTAAAATAAAGTTAAAAAGAAGTGATCACTTTGTAATAATAGTTTAAAGAAGCTCTGGAATTATAGAAAAAATGGTTGGTAAAAGCCAAAAGTTTCTTATAAAGTAAATAACAAAGTTGGATATATTACTTCTATATAGCTATAAAACCTACAAGAAACTTTCAAAAAGATTAAGAATTCACAAAAACTATAGTTTAGTTTACTTTACACTTTTTCTTTTTCTTGAGAAAATTTTTGTAAAAAGTAAGCAATTCAGTTTACCTCCTCTAAAAAATCAATATGTAAAAAACAAAACAGTTAGCAGTATTTACTTTTTAATCAGAATTGTATAAACAATATAGCAATACAAACACAACTCATATACATGTCTCAAACTACTGAAATTCTGTAAAATACTGCTTCTGAACTAACCAGTAACCCATCTAACTCTTTATATTCAAGTCAAAGTTTTATTCTATATTGTTTTTATTAAATATTCTAAGTAAATAAAAAAATAGTAGAATTAATTCTATTTAGTATAGTTTATAATTTTTAAAAGCCTGATACAGACTTATAATTGTAATAATTTGATAGTTATATAACAAGAGTTGTATATATTTTTTCCTTTCTCTTTTTTTGCTTTTTTTCTTTTTCTTTTTATATCTTTTATCATCTTTTCTTATATCTTTGTGTTTTTTTATATATAAGTTTTTTTTATTTTTGTTCACTTCTCTATAAAAAGATGTTATTAGATTGGCAACATTCTATTGTAGATGATGATTGGATGCAACCTCTAACTTGCTTTAATTTCTTATAAAGTTAGACATTTAGTGCAGACAGATTATTTGTAAGGCTTATAAAAGTATCTGCAGGATGTTGGACCAAAAATTATACAAAAATTTGTAAGTATATATACAAAAAATCATAATAAAAGTAAACTAGCAAGCCTGCTCAAATAAAAAAAAAGATATATATTACTTTTAATTTTTTTTTAATATTGCACTAAGCATTTGAGCTTATTGACAAGCTACCTGAATTGCAAAATGATGCAAAAGAAAAGACCAATAAGTTATAACAGAAACAAAAAGAATACTTTAATGTAAAAATTTACTTTAAAATATTCAAAATAGGTGACAAAGTATGAATAATTTAAAAAAAACAAAACATTCTTGTTTTGCTAAATTTGAAGATAAAAGCATTGAACTTTTTATTATTCAAGAAAAATTAAATAATAAAGCCTATAAACTTTGTAATAACAAAGAAAAAATATTGCAAAAATACTATAATAATTATTATTTTGCTAAATATTATAAAAAACAAATATAAAAACCTTTTGTTTTTATCAAATAACTGAAATTTTTTAAAAAAAATTTCTAAAATTAAAGAAAATAATAATATTATTATACAAATTTTCCAATATTACAATTATTCAAAAATTGTAATACTTAGTAATTTATATAAATACACTTGAATTTTACAAATGTTTTTAAAAATAGAATTCTTAAAACTACAATCAGAAACAGTAATCACATTAAATAAGTTTCTTTAAATCTGAAAACAGGATTCTGTATCTTAAAATTACTTAGACATATCACTTCAAAATATTCTTCTTTGAAGTAATAAAGAACCAAAAAAATTTATTAACTTAAATTCTATAATAAAAGCTTTAATAGAATTCAATAGCAATGAATTTTTATAATTAGAAAAAATACAATCTTCTCTAATTGAAACTTTACTTAATAAAGTAACAACAGAGTTAGAAAGTAATAATGTTAACTATCTAATCCAAATAATAAATAATTTAAAACAGATACTAGTATCAACAACTTGAAGATTAACCAACATTTTTTTTGAAAGAATATAGAAAGAACAAGTTAATCAAATCTTAAAGTTCTTATTCACTTTTAAATATATTTAGTATAAACTAAATAAAAAAATTGAAGCTAATTACTATTGGAATAAATAATTTTTAAATTAGATAATTTTTCAGAGGTTAAAAACCTTATTTAAAATGTTCAAATTACCAAAAAACAAAAAATACTTAAAAAGATGCTTTCAGAATATATGAATTTCTTAAATATAACCAAAAGAAATAATCTTACAATTAAAATATGTGATTATAACACATATTATCAAGTTCTTAAATAATGAGTATACTTAACTTTTAAATTAATTAAAATATAGAATTTACAAAGTAAATTTTTAAAAAAGACAGAAATGTTATAAATAAATAATTATAATTTT
Organism: Cetraspora pellucida; assembly: GCA_910591915.1. Classification (NCBI taxonomy): domain Eukaryota; kingdom Fungi; phylum Glomeromycota; class Glomeromycetes; order Diversisporales; family Gigasporaceae; genus Cetraspora; species Cetraspora pellucida. The sequence goes on along the minus strand of CAJVQA010006575.1, from coordinate 1,631 downwards.
ATTATTATTTATTATTTATTTTTTTTATTTTTAAAGTAATTTTTTTGATTTTTTAAATTTTTTAATAATTTTTTAGATAATATAATTTTGTGAATCACTAGAAAAAGAGTATATAATTGGCTACATGTGTAATTTTTTTATATTATCTATTTAAGAAGTTTATCTAAAAGTTTTTCACTAATTGCTATACTGAAAATTTCTGCTTGAATGTTCTATTTTAAACCTTCTGAACCTAACCTGTATTAATATTACTAGATTATGCCCAGGTTATTGTCTCAACCTTAGAACTATTTTATTCTCAAGCTAAATTTTCCAAAGTCTTTTAAAATTATTTTTACAGCTAATCTAAGTATTATTATAGCAGAATTAACACTTGTAATCAGAGTTTTATCTTAACCTTTATGTCTTTGTAGAGTTTACTTAAACTTTAGTATCTACTTCATAGCATATCTTTAGTACTTTAGTATACTTCTGCCTGTTCTTCAGACTTTCAAGCTAAATAGTCTATATAGAACTATAACAAGTTTATTAGTATATTAGATTGGCTCAATATCTTTTTTCTTCAGTTTGTTCTAGTAGCCTAATTGGTGTACCTTTGAAGCTTCCAACCTGAAGGTCTTGTTTGTATAGATATTTTAATATTGGTATCTGTTTCTAGTAGTTTAGCCTTTACAGTAGTATTATCAAAAATCTGTGCTACTTTTCTATTTAGATCTTTCTAAATAAACTTCTTGTTTTCTAATTTCAATAAATTTACATAGTTATAAAAACTTATCTGAGTTTTCATTACCTAATGCTGATTTGTATTTTTCTATATACTAGTTACACAAATACTTCATAACATGCCAGTTATACTAGTATAACTATTATTACAAATATTTTTTTTTAACTCAATTGTTAGAAATAGTTATTGTAATACAAATATTATATAGATAATTATCTAAATTTTTACTACTAATAAGATTTGAATACTCAAACTACCACTTTAAAGGTTGACAACTTATTTACTTTACTAGGTTATTACATTTCTATTATTATTATTTATTATTATTATTATTTATAATTATTATTATTTATTATTATTATTATTTATTATTATTATTTATTATTATTATTTATTATTATTATTATTTATTATTATTTAGCATATTTATTTTTATTATTGTATTATTATTAGTAGTAATTACTAAACCTTTTTAGTTATTTAGTAATTATTTAGTTAGTTAGTTATTTAGTTGCTTAGTTATTTAATTATTTAGTTACTTAGTTATTTAGTAATTAATCTTTAGTAATTATTAGTCACTAGTTGCTAAAACCTTTTAGTTACTTAGTAATTATTTGGTTATTTAGTTGTTTAATTCTTAGCCACTTAGTTACTTAATTACTTAGTACTTAGTTATCTAGCTTACAGATATATAAACTCTGCTAAATTTCCCAAGTCTAATTAAGCTACAGATAGTTTTTTTTTTTAATTTTATAAACACATTTTGAGATTTTTTAGAACAAAATCCTAAGAATAGTTCTTCTTATAATTACTTTTTTTTTTTTTTTTTTTTATAAGCAGTTATGCTAGTGCTTTATTAAGATTTTTGAAACTACTATTGTAATTACATAAATTTACCTAACAACTA
>CAJVQA010006574.1:0-14746 GCA_910591915.1 Cetraspora pellucida | reverse complement strand
CTCTGTAATTTGTATAGTTTCAAGAATTCTAATAAAGTACTAGCATGACTGCTTAAGTTAAAAAAAAAATAATAATAATAATAATAATACTGCAAAAGAAAAATATATATATTAGAATTTAAATCATAATTTACTAAACTTATATTATAATATCAGTACTAAAGTTATTTTAATTTAAATACATAGTTAAATAAATCGAGTATTTGATAAATAAAATATGCTTATTTTGCTTATATAGTGCTGTCAAATAAAAATATATACATCTATTTTATATATATGATTTAAAGATTAATATAATTAAATGTTTAATAATTATGTATAAGTTTTTATTTAATCAAATCACAAATAAATAACCAATCATTGTACTGATTTATACAGATCAAAATTCTATTTTATTATCAATTTACATATATAAGTAATATATATTTCTATTTAAATCATATAATTTGTATTGCTTGCAGCATATTTTTAAAAAATTCATTTATAATTTCACATATATGGCTTCATAACAAACAGATTTTGGAGTTTGTTACAAAACATGAAGTTAAATTATTATATAGAAACTATTATAGTACTAATTATATATAATATATTACTAATTATTTTTATTATACATTTGGTTTTGATGTATTAAAATTTTCTTAAATCTAAAATATAAAAGAACAAAAATGATCAAGTTATAACTCTTGTGTAATACTCTCTCACTTTTTCAAAAGTAAGAAAAAAAACAAAAGTTTATATTATTTTTTTTTTGAATAAAAAACACTTACTATTTTAAATTTTTATAGTCAATATTACTACCACCTTATTTTAACATAAGTCATTCATGTTTTTCTGGTATTTCTTCTTCTTTATCTGCCTAAAGCAGAAATTATACTAGTGATAAAGGTAATATTTTGATTATTATATAATCTTATATATCAGGTAAAGGCTTGTAGCACATATGCATATTAGGCAGCTTATATACATATTAGCTAAATTTCTATAAAAGCTTTTTTTGTTGAACAAATAGATAGCTTTGACTTTTTTTTTTTACAGTTGATAAAATAAAAGCACTAAGAGATGAGATAAAAAATCTTGGCAATAAAATTGATAATTTTACAAAAAGAACATTTAAAAAAAGAGTTCATTTAACATCACCTGATAGCAACAACAGCAACAATAGCAACAACAGCAATAGCAATAATAGTAGCAACTACAGCAGCAACTACTACAATAACAACTATTATAACAGTAGCAACAACAAACAAAGAGAAAGAAAACTCTCTAAAAAAGACATTAAGGCCTCTTATCAATAACAAAAAATTATTAAGAGTATGTATTATAATTTTTTTTTTCTTTAAGCAGTTATACTAGTAATTTTTTAAAATTTTGAAATTACATTTGCAATTATATAAATTTTCTTAACAACTAAATCTAGCATTACTTAACTATCTTAATGATATTTAAATACAACTTGCTGCATTACTTCAAACAGAAGTAAGCTACTTGTCTAACTACTTAAAGTTCATAATAAAAGGGTCTTTTTTTTTCATAACAAGTTTCAATATTGTTTTCTGTGTTTCTGTTCTGATTTGTTCTTCTTTTTCTCTTATTTTCTCTTTCTTTTCTTCTATTTTTTGCTAATTGGCCTTTTTTTCTTTACATGATCTCAGCTTTTTTTTTTTCCTTTTTTTAACCTACTTGTTATTTCTATTTTCCTTTCTTATTCACTAATCTTCTTACATTGAACTCTTTATACTTGTTTGTAAAATGTATTTCAGGCTGTACTTGCTATTATACTTATAAACTGCTATTTTGACTTTATATTTAGAAGCTGCTATAATCAATTTTGTTTTTTTTAGAATCAGGCCTTTAATTAAAGTCTTTTTCATTCTTATTTTTTCTGTTTCTGTTTTATCAAAAAGTGCTGTATATAACACATATAGAGGGATTCAAACTTTTTTCTCTTTATTAAGTTCCTTTTAAGCTGTTGCAATAGTCACTTTTTAGATTCTTTTCTATAAGTTTTTTTGTTCTTTGCATACTACTAAATGCATTTGTGTTTTTTTGACTTTATCTTTGCATACTTGACATTCAGTTGTTGTATACATATCTGGTCTTTTTTTGTTAAGTTTTTTTAGAGTTAAAAGTTTGTTTATTATATATTTTATAAATGTATTTCTTCTGGTACTAATTCTTTTTGTTGTATAATGCATCTCTTTCATTATCTTTAGCCTTTTTCAAAAATATGTCTAATTATAGATCATAACTTCTAATTTTGGTTCTAATTCTTTAATTGCTTTTGTTTCTCTTCATTCTGTTTCTAATCTTGCATTTGTTATTAACTTATATAGCAATCTTGCTAATATATCAGTTTGTTTGTTTTCTTACTTTAAGCAGTACTCTATTTCTTTACAACTAACTTTTTTAACTTATATTATCTTCTTGCTTATTTTTTTGCCAGGCTATCAGCTTTATCATTTCATTTATCTTTACTATGACTCTTTACTTTAACTAACTCTATCTGAATATTTTTTGTTATAATAAGATCTCTGATCTTTATTATTTATATTGCATGCTTCTTTTTGAGGATCTTGTTTTTATCTGTTTGTTTTAAACCTCTATTAATGTTTCTTATTGTTGTGTTACTATCTGTATATGTATATTTCTACTTGCTTTTCTTTTGATATTGATAATATTGCTATTCATATTGCTACTAGCTTAGCTATCATTAATATTTGCTATTTTTCTAGGCCTATTGCTATTTTCTCTTTTGACTATTCTTGTATTTCATTTATTTGAACCCATCCTATGCCCATTCTATTTTTAGTTACTGTATCTTCTTTGGTCTTCATGTTTGCTATGCCATCTGTGTATATTATATACTTGGTCTTGTCTCTTGTTATATTTCTTCTTAAGGCTTCTATTATTTCTTGATTGATGTTTTTATCTAGCTTTTGCCATTTAATAATTTCTATTTTTAACTCTTCTATTGTTCTAATTCTTTTAAGTTCTTGTTCTTCAGATTTTTTCATTTTTACTGTTTATGTTATTTGATCTATTGCTATATTAATTTTATTACTGTCTTTTTTTTATTAACATATCTGAAACTATATTAATTTTGTTGTTTATTCTGATTTACTGTTGGCAGTTATCTTCTGTACCTTCTTCTGCTTTTGTACAGCTCTCACATCTCTTTATTTCAACAGCTAATTTATCTTTTCTACTTTGCATTTGCCAGTGTTTTACTAGTAATTTTTTCTTTTTCTTTTAATTATTTTTCCCAATTGCTTATAGTTTTGTATACTGTATATTATCTATTTTTTTCTTTTCTTATTCTCTAATATACTCTTTTATTTAATTTGCATTGCCTGTATATTTTGCCTATTTGTTCTAAAGTGTCTTTTAACTTCTCTACTTTCTGACTTATTAAGCACTTTTTGTTCTATTATTTTGAACCAGTCTGCTTTTTTTCTTTTGCTTGACAGGTCTTGATAATTTTTTAACTGTTGCTATATAACTAATCTTTTTTTTTTGTATCAAGCAGCTAGTTTAGATATATTAAATCTTCTTTGTTTATTCTATTTCTACTTCTTTTCTATAGATCAATATTTATAAGCTGTATTATATCCAAATATTGTTTATAAATTGTTTTTTGTTTTTGTGTTTATTTTTAATTTTCTTGCTTTTAATATTGTTTAGCAAGCCAAATTATTTCTTCAGCTGTTTGTGTTTTCTAATATCTTTTCTATTTTCTATATGTATTCTGTTAGATCTGCTTTTTGGCAGCTTTGTATTATTTTTAGTTTTGTTAACTGTTCAAGTTTATCTTGTCTATATAATCTTGTTACTAGTTTATTTACTTGTTTTATTATTATCTCTTGTCATAATATTCTATAGCTTCCAATGTTTTTGTGTTCTATTATGCAGTTCTTTAATTCTTTGCAAATTACTCTTCTGTTTTGCCAAACTTATTATTGATTGATGTATTTTACTTAAGCTTCTCTCTGACATCTTCATTAGTTGTAATATGTAACTTAATTTTGGTATTATAACTATATTGTTTATATATGCAATTTGACTTATTGTTATTTTCTTGAATCTAAAGTCTCTTACTGTTTGACTTATTATTCCTTTTGCCTTTTTTTTACTAGGATTTTATGTATTCTACTATTTAATTATATTCCTAATAATCAAACTATCTTATTTCTTGGTTTTTTTTATTATTTTGTTTTTCCCGAATGTTATCTTTCTTTTTTTTTCAACTTTGTGTTTATTATTAGCAGCTTTAATTTCACTCTATTTATTTCTATATCATTCATCATGAAAAACTCTTCTGTTATTTCTAAAATCTTTATCAACTGCTATCTACTATTTGCAATCTATATTATATTATCAGCATATGCAATTATTGCTTGATAATACTTTGTAATATTGTTGTATTGCATATTTTTCCTTATTTGTTGTTCTACTATGTAGCTTAAGCTTTTGTTTTTTTGTATTCTTTCTAATAATGAATCATAAAAGAAATGCCATATTAATAGTAATATTACTTTACCTTGATCTATACTATTCCTTGATTTTATTTCCTCTGTCAGGCCATAGGTAGTAATAATTTTTAGTTGTTTTTTATAAAATAGGTTTAAAATATATTTTATTATTCTTTCAGATATCTTAACTCTTTGCAATACTAATTCAAGACTTCTAAGTAGAACTGAGTCAAATGTCTTTTTCATATTTTGCAAAAGTATTCATACTTTTTTGTTCTTCTTTCTTGCTTCTTCTATTATTATATTTAGAATATATACTGGTTGTTCTGTTAAGTTACCTGGAAGGTCTGCATAATTTGGTCCCCTGAGTATTTCTTTTTTTATAAATACTCTTGCAAGCCTTTTTGTTATCATTTTTGTTACAATCTTTCTAAATGTTTCTATTAGTGCTATTGGTCAAATATTGTTTAAGCTATATCTCCATTCAACATCTTTTGGTATTAGATAAACTTGTATTATTTTTTATTTAGTTGGTATTTTTTTTACTTTTAAACACAGATCTGCAAAACTTCTAAATACTTTTTGTGTTTTCTTTTCTTTTTATTTTATTAGAATATAGCTTATTTCTAATATATCTGAAGCTGTTTCTATTTTTAGCTCTTTTAGTACTTCTTCTTATTCTTTTTTTTGATTTCTTGTTTGACTTCTGTATACTATTCTTCTCTTATGTCCTTTCTGGTCTGTATATTTCTTTACACTTTTTTGACATCTTTTTCAGTTTGGTGTTTCTTGTTCTAAACTGTTTTTTGTAATTTTTGCTACTCCTTTTCTAACCTTTTTTAGTTTCATTAAAAGACTTGTTTCTTTTTTATCTTGTTTAATAAATCTGTTAAGTATTATCTTCTTGTATAGCCTATTTAATAGGCTTGCTATTATTTTCCTTTAGTTTGTCTTAATTATTTTATATCTTTTATTTATATTTTCTTCTATTTGCCTTCTTTGAACTTGTTTCTATTCTTTCTTTTTCTTTTCTTGTAACAACTTTTTCTAAACTTTCATATCTTTTATCTATGCATTCAACTATTGCTTTTGTAATTTTAATAGTTTTGCATCTATTCTTTTGTCTAGTCCTTTTAATTGTTTATTTGTTTTGCTTTCTTCATTTTTAGTCACTCTCTGGTTCTTTTTGTTTTTGCATATTTGATTAGTCTTTATATTTTGCCAATATTTTCTTCTAATTGCTATTTTTTTTGACTTTTTCTTCTATTTATTATTGTGCTATATACTTTTTTTCTAAGTATATGCTTACTTACTGCTATAATAATTACTTCTTCTATTATATTTCAAATATTATTTATTTTGTTTATCTTTCTGTCTTCATCTTGTTCTTTCTTTTGAATGTTTTTTAGGTTTTTTTAATTTCTAGTCAGTTTTGCAACTCTTATGTGTAGTTTTCCTAGTCTTCTATTTTCACTTGATTATACAAATACAGTTACACCTTCCTAAGTGCATGCCATCAGAACCATAATGAAAAAAATCAAAATTTTGTACTTAGGGGAGATTTGCACTTATGGAGAATAAAATATATAAGGTTCTTATAAGTTGGGGCCAACCTATAACTTGCATTTAGAGAGGTTTTACATAGTACTTGCACTTAGGAGATGTGCATTTAGAGGGTGTGACTGTACAATGTTTTTAATTGTTTCTTTTTCTTAACCTTTGCTTTGCTTTTTTCTGTTATTACGTATTTGATCTATATTTTTGCTCTTATTATTTTATGATCACTTTCTGTAATTTCTTCTGCTTCTTCAATTTCTGCTTTTTGCAATCCTGTTGCTAGTCCATCTGACATCTATATATAGTCAATTCTTGTTGTTACTTCTTTATTTAACCATGTATATTGTTGTCTTGTTAAGTGCATATCTCTATATATCACAAAAATCTTGTTTTTTTATCTAATTAAAGATTGGCAATCTTTTGTAGTTTGCTGTTTGTGGATGTTGTCTGTCTAGTATATTGTTTACTGTATAATTAAAGTCACCTATTATGACTATTTGTGTTCATCTTTTTCTTCTTAAAACTGTTTCTACAATTTTTTGTTAGATGTTCTTTCCTATTATTTTGTCATTTGATAGTATATAGACCAAGATTATTACTAACTTCAATTGCTTAAAGTATAGCATAATTTCTATTATATATTTGTTTATTTTCTTAACTACCTCTATATGTTTTTCTCATTGCTCCTCCACCAGGATTCCAATGTCTGATTCTTTTTTCTTATTTTCTGCTGCATTTACCTAGTATTTTACATATTTGTTATTTGCAGTATATAGTAGAAATTTTTTTTTTCTTTCTATAAGATTTGTTTCTGTAATTTTCAGTATTACAATTTCTTTTTCTTTTGTTCAGCTCAACAGATTTCTGAGTTTCCAATCTTTAGTCTTGAGTCTGTTAATATTATAACATGCAATTTTAATTTCTTTTCAGATCTTCTTGTATTATTTTCTCATTTACTATGTTTCTTTTTTCTTTTCCATTTTCTTTTTCTTTTAGACTAAGAGTTTCTTTCTTTCTTTTTCTTTCAAATATTCTCCTTTCACCTTGCAAAAAGTCTCTGATTTCATCATCTATATATATATTAGTTCAACTAATATACCCTTAGGAGTAATTAGTCAGAACTGTCTGGCTTTGTTGAGTTTTTAATTTTTCTAACCTTTCTAATATTTTTTGAAGAAGGTTATGTATCTGTGGCTTTGTTTCTTCAATTTTACTTTTTTTTCTTTTGTATTAATGTGACATTTATTATTTTTCTTTTCTTGTTTGTTACTATTGCTGTTTTTGTATACTTTTAGCTCTAAGTCTTTAGTAATATCTTCTATATTAATATATTTAGCATAAACATTTTCATTCTTATTTATATATTTGTTTTTTCCTTTCTTATAATATTGTCAGAAGAGTAAGTAATTGTTAAATCTTATTGGCTTTATTTGTGCTGCTTCCATTTCTTCTGCTAATGCAAATATAATTGTAGCTGATTTTCTTTAATTTCTGTTTCTGTTAGGTGGTATGTACACTGATTTTGTATCTTTTTTCTTTAAGTAATATAATAGCAATAGTTCTGATATGTATTCAGGAACTTCTACCAACCTGGTTGTAACCAGTTTTGCAAATTATCACTAAATTTTTAAACTACAATATTTTTTCAATATTTCATATCAAATGCAATTCTTTTGAAATATTATGAAAAAATTTAAAAAACTATGCTGATCTTTGAATTTTATTAAGAAACTTCACAATATTATGCTAATAAAAAATGATCAGCAAATCATTCTGATCATAATAGTAGTTAAATTATCAAAATATTCACAATATTTTAAAAGAATTGCATTTTAGCTATCTTAATAAATACTTATTTAAATTTGATGATTTAACTACCATTATGATTGAAATAACCTGCTAATAATTTTTTATTAGCACAATATTGTAAAGTTTCTTATTAAAATTCAGAGATTAGCACAGTTTTTTAAATTCTTTTACAATATTTTACATTATTTCATGTCAAATACAATTCTTTCAAAATTATTGCAGTTTAAAAATTTGATGATAATGCTAATTATAATCTTCTTCATCTAATGTTATTTTTACTAATTTGTGTATACCTATTGGCAGTAACTATAGGATACTTTCTTCATCTAGTTTTTTTGTCTTAATTACTGCTAGTGCTTTGTATTTAGTTTTTTTAATATATTTTATTTAGTCTCTTTTAATATTTCTGCATATGTAATTTACTTCTTCTGTATTAATATTAGCTGACAAATCCTATATTATTAGTGATGACCCTATTTCTAACTTATTTTCTGTTAGATAAGTTTCTTTACTATTTTTCTCTTCTTTCTACCTTTTAGAATTTTGGATCTCTTCTCTTCTTTTTTTTTATCTTTATATACTTGTTGACTTTGTTTTCTTTCTTGGCTTTCTTGTTCTTTTGAAATAATTTTGAGCCATTCAGCTTCTTTCTCTTTGATTTTCTTTATCATTACATCTTTGCTAAATTTACAGTTAAAGTTCACTTCTACCTAACTATTATTATTTTTGAATATCTCTTGAATTGATTTAATGTAATGATTTACTCAAAAAATCTATTGAGTATATTTTACTCTTTTTTTTGTTTTTTTCTAGTACTAGATATGTTGGTATGTATACTTTAAATAATCTGCTTTTGTTATATATATAATTTCTTGATGACTATTAACTTTGCTCTATTATGTTTGTTATTTTTAAAGTTTCTTGACTCTTTTTTTCTACTTTTAGTTTAGCAATTTTTCTGTCTATTTCTTTAATGTCTTCTTTAAGTTTATGTATTTTATTATTAATTAGAAAACCTTGGTCTTTTTCATTTATTCCTTTTTAGTTATTGTTTTCATTTCTTGTTGTGCTTTGCAGTTTTTCCTTAGTTATATTTTAAGAACTTTCAAAACTTGGTTGTTGCATGATTGAAATGCTTAGTTATTTTATTTGTCTTGTGACTCTTTGTAAAGCTTAATTTATTTATTTCTTTTCATTGTTGTCTTCTTGATTTTTTTTTCTTTATAGGCAATGTTATTTTTGTTTCTTTGATTTCTTTTTTCTTTTTTATTCTTTCTGGTTTAGTTTTTTTTTTAGGTATTTCTCTTTTATTTGTATTTTTTTGGTAATTGAATGACTCTGGATTTATTTCTATTGCTGCTAATTTTGTTGCCCATTCTTTTACAATATTATATAACACTATGCATACTGCTGCTATTTTAAGTGTTTTTAAAATTTGGCTATGCCAAAGTAGGGTTGTTTGGTATTATATTTTTTGGGTTATAGATTGCTAAATTTCTTGCTATATACTCTAAATTGTTTGAATTATTTATTAGCTTTGATAGGATTAAATCTAGTATTTTGCTATCTATATATCTTCTATTTCTATTATCGAAGTCTCTGATATATTGTATTAGGCTTGTGCTATATAATAGCCCCAATCTTGTTTGTACTTCTATTTCTAGACTTTTCTAATATTTATCTATTTGCTTACTACACATGCTGTACTTACTTATGGTTTTCTAATTGGATTAATTATCATTAATTTTTATTATTTAGTATAATGTGATATGTTGCTTTGACTTTGTTTATCTTGTATACTGGTTACATGCTTCTGATTTGTTTTTCTAAGTCTAGCACTGTTTTTCAATTTTTTTAAAAATTTTTAAAAAACTTTGGAAGTCAGCTACAGTTTTTATTTAACAAGACTTTGCTTATATTGTTGTTAAGACAAAGTAGTTGTATTTTGTTTGCTGAGTCTTTTTTCTTAGAAGTCAGAGTAGAGTTTGTCAGGCTGTTTTTATATTTTTTTATATGTTTGCTTTTTAGCTTTGTTTGAAAATTTAGGATTAGCAAAGAAAGTTTTGGATACTAATGATGTATTATAATTATTTAGTGCTTAAATAAATATTAGGTTGCTTTTTATTTCTCTTAGATAACATCAGATTATATTTTTATTTAAAATATCTTAAATAGAAATTAGAAGTTTATATATATTTATTTAGTTATTTAAATTTATTATAAATAACAGAAAAAAAATTTGCCATTATTCTACTCTATATCTACCAAATAATAGTAACATAACAGCAGCATAACAGTAAAATAACAGTAGGTTCAATAGAAGATCCAATAACTATTAGCTTTAATTTTTCAGTTCTAGTTGCATTTGCTACTAATATTACAGTAATGTGTATATGATCCTAAGAAAGTTAATTTAATAATTAAAATAAAATTAAAAATTTTAAATTTTTATTAAAAACAGCATACAAATAATTTTTTATTTTATTATTTTAGTTTAAATTTGTATATAATAAAAACCTTTTTCTATCCTAATTGTAATTGCGATAAGAGTATTTAATGTAGTGCCATCTGAAAGAATAGCCATATCTCATCTGTATTAAAAATGTTTTCTAATGAATATTCTTTTATTATTTCATAAAATTTTATTCTTTGTTCTGAAAGTATTTCTATTGGTGCACTATTGGCTTCTTTATGTAACTAATAGTTTTGTAATTTATTCTGTTTTTTGAACTTATAGATCCAACTATTAAAAAATTTTAATGTGCTATCTGGCAAATCTAATACCTAGACAAAAAATGCAGGCTTTTCTTTAATGATTAAATCTGTCAAAAATATTTGATCACTTATAACCTGCTTAACCCAAAGTTGCATAGCCTTATCTAATAATAAGAACTTAACTTTGTTATAATAAAAAGTTGTCATACTAGTTTCATTATTTTCAATCACCAACTATTTTTTTTTTCTTTTAAAATTTTTGAAATTGTTGAGCAATCAATATTTAAAATTGAATTTTTTTGATTAAAATAATTTGCAATATTTGATTGTGTATCATGTAAAAACTTATTACTATACTTACAAATTTTATGTTTTAAGCTATTACTAATTGCTGTTTTTCTCTTTTTTTTAACATTATTATATATTTTTGAAAGTAAAAAAAACTTTATAATAAATTTAAACCTTAACTAAGACAAAGTTTTGACTACAGTAAAGTCTTGATTCTGAATACAGCAAAACTTTCAAGTTAATCATAACAAATCTTGGCTCTAAACATAGTAAAACCTTGGCCCTAAACATAGTGAAACCTTGACTCTGAACATGACTAAACTTTAACCTTGACTACAGTAAAATCTTAATCAGCAAAACCTTGACCTTGATTATGACAAAACTGATCTTGATCATGATAAAATCTTGACCTTAACTGCAACAAAACCTTGATTATGAAAATGTACCTGCTATGAAAATTTGAATATAGATTTTTATAGCAAAACTTAAAACATAAAAAAAAGCTTCATTATAAAGAATTTATGCATAGTAAATTTAACTGTACTTACAGAAAACTTGAATACAGTAAAACTTAATTAAGACTAGGCTAAAAATTGAACACAGAAACTGACTACATAAAGCTTAGTTGTTGCAAAAACTTTTAAGTACACAAAAATTTTTTTTGCAAATTTATAGATAAGAATTTATCTGATTAATTATAGTTAAATATTTATAGTCAATAAAATTGTATATATAATTTGTGATTTTAAAGAGGTAATTTAATTAATAAATTAGTATAAACCCATTTAAAAAGAGTGTGATAGTAATTGTAGTATGATGTGATTATAAAGAGGTATTTTTAATATAATTTAAACAAACAAATATGTTTGTATAATTGTATAGAATTTGTAATTATATAGAAGGTAATTATAAAAAATAATAATGTATTTAGTTTTAAATAATTTATAAATATAAAAAATTTTTGTTAGTGTTTAATTGCATTACACCTTCTATGCAATAAATATTTATTTTACAGGGTGTAATGCCTAAATAAGCCCTATTTCATATATCAAAGTCAACTAATTTCTTAACTTGATTAAAATTATTTATAATAAAATTGTAATATAGTAGTTTTTTAAGTATTGTAATTTCTTTCTTATAATTTCTAATAATTTTATACTAATAAACAATTTTTAAGTCTTTTAACTTTAGTTTATAGATTATACAATCTATGTTTTTCTTAGTATATATATTATATTTATCTAAATTTTGTAATAAAAAAATACAAGTTTTGTATTTATTATAAAAAAATGTATTATGTTTTTTTTTGTTCATGTTTTGTCTTTATTTATTTTGTAAATTATATATATATATATATATATATTTTTTTTTTAATCTTTAATAGCCATAATGGTTAACCAGTTAGAAGTTTATTTATAAATGTTTAATACAGACAATATATAAATAGAACTATATCTAACTCCATGTGCTATCATCATGTGGTTACTCCAATTGGCACCTCTAAGTGACCTGCCACATCAGACCTGCTAAAGTCTGAATCAAGCTTATTTGTCTGCTGCCCCTACAATTGAACAGCACCAATCTGATACCATTTGTTCATAGAGAGGTAAAAAACTAAAAAAAAAATTTTCTTGTTGAGAGGAAATGCACTAAAAAAAATGTGTATAGGAGAGAAATATAAAAAAAACAAATATCAAAAAATGAAAGAAAAGGGGATTGCTAACAAAGACTAGACAAATAGTCACTAATTATAAAGACTGTGTCAGCCTATTAAAAATTAGATATTACTAAATACAGTAATCTTTACTTTAACTCTATCTAATTAACATATTTAATACTAAAGCTTATATCCTAAGAAAAACAATTCAACTAAAACTGAACTGGCAGAAAATTTTTTATATGCTGAACACCCTGACTCCTTGTTACTAGATTCATCTTCATGTATGACTCATTGTACTTTTTACCAGATCTTACATTTTAATACTTGTCACATTTTTGACCAATCATCTTATCTTTGCTAAAAATCTCCAATCTTATCTCATTGTTATGTTTTTTCAAGACATATGTACTCATGCTTTATTTGCAATATGGGCTCTTTCCGAATAGAACTAATAAACAATCCTGATTTGAAAGAATCAACAATGCTAATTTCAATGAGGGTACACTAGATTGCCTACTTTTTGATAAAAATTTCTTGAAAAAAAGTAGAAAAGGAATTTTTAAAGCATTAACTGTAATGAGCATAGAAGTTTATATTATATAGAATAGCATATTCAACTAAGCTTCTATCTTTGCTACTGCTTAAATATAGCTTGACAAAACTTTTTTGGTTATAGCCAAAGTTACTTTTTCAATAACTTCATAGACTTCTACCAAAAAGCCAAACCTACAAGAAGCTGTCTTTTTTAACTCTTTTTCATATAATCTACATGCAATCTGAAACTCTTAAATCCAAATGCTATATAGCAAAGTTTTGTTATATATAAACATACTAACTATATAATTTTCATAGGTCAGTATGTATAAAAAAATTGGTGCAGAGGATCAATGAAAAGAGTTTATTGAATTATATATATTTTTATTTTTTTATAATCTTTTTATTTACTTATATTTATTTTTTTACAATTAAATACTATTTTACAAATAAATATTTCTTTAAATTTAAATATTTTTTTTAAATTTATTTATTTTGTTAATTTAATATCTATTTTAATAATAATATTCAAAAATAAAAATATAAATGCATTTTATATATTTATTATTGGTCTTTTATTTTTATATTTTTATATTTTTAGATTTAAAAATTTAATTCATATTCTTAAAGAAAGAAAATTAAATTTTTTTTTATATTTATACTTTTATTTTACAACAAATATATATTCTTAAATTTTAATATTTTTTTTATAAGCTTATTTTATATAATAATTTTTCTTTATTTTGCTTTATATATTTTATAAAAAAAGTTTATTATATTGTTTTATATTAATAAAGTTAATGTATAAATTTTTTTTTTTTTAGTATTAAGGTGATCCTTTGGTCTAAGCTTTTTATTAATACTTATGGCAGGTACATGTTTTATATAGATGTATCTATAATGAACTATTAGACAAGTATACAACTAGCTACATGTGTAACTTTTCTATATTACCTATTTAAGAAGTCTGCCTGAGGGTTTCCTACCAGTTGCCATATCTAATACCCCTGCTTAGATGTTTTATTTAAACCCTCTAATCTAACCCTAGTATTAATTTTACCAGATCACAGACCCAGATCTATTCACTATCAACCATAGGACTATAATTCTTAGACTATTTTTATCCTCAAGATAAACCTATCAGAGCGAGCCATATTTCCTTTTACTGCTAATCTGATTTGATGCTATGGCCGAGGCCAACACTTGCAGTTAGAGTTACCCTTTAAACTGCTATTATTCTTGTAAAGTTCATTTAAACTCTGGTATTCATCTTTCTGACTTCTTCTCCATCATCCTCTACTAGTTGCAACTCAGAACTAACTGACTCTCCAGACTTCCAATTCAGATGGCCCAGTATGGTATACTTATGTATCCTTTTCCTCTAGTGATTCTGGCGACTTGGTTGGTCATGTGCTCCTCTACACATCTTTGTCATCTGGTTTATCCAACAGTTCCTATGAAGGTGTTTCATGGGCTTCCATCAGTCCAATGGCATCATCGAAAGTTTGTGCTACCTTTTTACTCAGGATTTCCAAGTGAGTTTCCATCTCTTCGGTTTCTTAGCCTTTTATGCCCGGTGGTTCTATCATGGGTTTGCCCAGGATTATCTTTTTGTATAGTTTGTTTAAAGGTAGAGTATACAATTTTCAAATTATATATAAAACTTTTGGTAAATTTTTATTTAATTAAAAATAAAAAAATATTTTCTTAA
>CAJVQA010006573.1:0-14747 GCA_910591915.1 Cetraspora pellucida | reverse complement strand
AAATTTGTATGCTTCTATCCAGATTTTTTTACTAATTTTGCATTCTGTTGCAAAGTGTTCAATAGTTTGTATATTTTCTGGACACCAAGAGCATTCACCTGATTCTGTTGCTACAAAGTGACAAAGTCTATATTCTAGTGGTAAGGCTCTGTGAAAGAGTTGCCAGAAGATATTCTTTTTCTGTTAAGTATTGCTTTTTAGAGGATCTAATTGTTGTTTTTAGTTTGCTCTATAGAATCTGATTGGTTTGTGATTTTGAAATTAAGTTTTTTTAAAAGTTTTATCATAAGTTTAACTGTAATTTCTAGTCCTTTTTTCTTATTCATTTCTAGTTTTAAAAGATTCCAGAGCCAGTTGGATTTTGTAAGAACCTCTTCTTTAGCTTTTTTCCATGCTAAGAGGTAGGGTTTCCATTCTATAGGCCATGCATTAGTTCTGATTGGTTGTGTAAAAAGTGCTTTTATGGCTGAAATATTGCTTTTTTGATTAAATATAAGGAAGATTCTTTTTTTTTCTATTTTTGGTCACAGAAGATTACTTAAGATTAGTTTTATTCAGACTAAGATTAGTCTAGCTTCTAGCATATTGCTAACTATTGGTACTTATAAGCCTCTTTGTTTATGTGATTGTTGAAAGGTAGAGTACTTTGGAAGCATTTTGAAGTTGTTTTTGATCCAGTAGGTGATAAGCCTATTAATTTCTGCTATTTGCTTCTTGCTTGGTAATATTAGATAGATGACATATCAGATTTTGAGAGAAGCAGTAAGTTTGCCAACATAATTTTTCCTTTTAAGAATAGGTTTCTATAAGCAAGCTTTTTTAGATTTAGTTTAAGTTTGTTTATGGCTTTTTGTTATAATCCTTTTTTTGATGTACTATCAGCAGTGATGCTATATCCTAAAACTGTAACATAATCTTTTTTTTCTAGTTTTTTAAATTGAGTTTCTTTTGAAAGAATTTTTTTTCTTGCTGTGTTTGTAAGTAGCATTAAATTAGCTTTAAGCTTGTTAATTTTTGCATTAGAAGCTTTTTCATAGTTATCAAATAGGCCTAGTATTGTTGTCTAATCAGTATGAGAGCTAATGCCTATTGTTAGATCATCTGCATATGCAGCACACTTGAAAGATTGGTTGTTAACTTTGATTCCTGTGATGTTTTTGTCTATCATGTTTAGCAATAGTTCAAATGCTAACATATATAGAAGAGGTGAGAGCAGGTCTTCTTGCCTGACCCTTTTTTCTACTCTAAAGGAGTTTGAGATATATACTGAATCTAAAATGTAGGCTTCTTGTTAAGAAAATAAATTCTTTATTAGGTTTTTAAATTCTTTATTGAAGCCTATATTTTCTAGTACCAGTTAAAAAAACTTATAACTTATTCTGTCAAAAGCTTTTTGTTAATCTACAAATAGCATCTAATGCTTTTTTGTATTATCTTTTTTGTTTCTTAAAATTGTAAGAATGTCTAATGCAGAGTCTGTAATTAATCTGTTTGTGATGAAGCCCTACTAATATTGAGGTACAATTGCTTCACAAATCATATTTAGTCTGTTGGTGATAATTTTCATAAAAATTTTAGAATCGCAGTTGACCAGTAAGATAGGTCTTCAGTTGTTTATATTGTGTAGTTTCTTTGACTTCTTTGGTATTAGTGTAACTAGATTTTTGCAGCATGAGGAAAACATTATTTCTGAAATTAATACTTAGTTAAAGATTTGTTCTAAGATAGATATAATATGTTCTTTTGTAAGTTTATAAAATTTATATATAAGGCTGTCCAGTTCTGAGAACTTGTTATTTGGTAGTTTTTGGATAGTTGTTAGAATTTTTTTTTTGAAAATAGAGTCTATTAGTTTTTTGTTTATTTGTATAAAGACCTGTAGAAGATCTTTAGTGATTTGTTCTGCTATTTTATTGTTAATTTCTTCTTTGCTATATATTGTAGAATATTGTTCTTTGATATAATTAAGTACTTCTTTTTTATTAGATTGTTCCTAAGCTAAGGCAATTTGTATTTTTGTAAAAGCTAAACATAAACTTTGACTTTTAAAATGTGAATAGAAGTATTTAGTTGATTTTTCTCCTAGTTCTATCCAATTTATTTTTGATTGATGTTGTCATCTTTGTGCCAGTTCAGTTAATTCTGATTGGACCTGTAAATTAAGGTTTTTTAGTGTGACAAAGAGATGCATCTGGCTAGAAGATTTGGCTATAATTTCTTTTAATTGGTTAATTTTCTTGTTGAGTCTTTCTATTTTGTCTTCTGAGGCTTTTGGTTTTTTGAAAGCCTTTATAATCAATTTGATGTAGATTTTATGCATGTTCTAGCTTGTTGCAAAAGTAGCATCTTTGATTTCATTCAAGATTTCTTTTTTTAGGATGTCATTTTTAAAGAAATTTGGATCGAATCTCTAGAGTATTAAGTGCCTAGGTTTTTGTTCTAGGCTTAGAATGCATTCAACTAAGAGGTGACCAGAGTTTCCAAATCTTGTTTTAGTTTCTAATTTGAGATGGGTGTAGTTTTCATTTATAAAGATGTAGTCTAGCCAATTGGCTATTAATTAGTTGTTATATGTATTTTAGAATATATAGAAGGGGTTTTGTTTAAAAAATGAAGCTAAGTTGATAAATTCTTTTGTAATTTCATTAAGTAGTGTCCTTGAGGAGTTGCCTAACTCATTCTATTGATATTTGGATTCAAGTTTGTGTTTAGATCCTCTGTAATAATGTTGATTATATTTTTTTTTTTGTCTATATTTCAATTGTTAAAGAATTCAGTTCTATTTAGAATGTTTGGTAGTACATAAACATTTATTACATAAAAAGAGAATTTCTTAAATATGAAACATATTGAGATTATTCTGTCTTCTTATAATATCTTGGTGTTGTTAAATTTTATAGTTTTGTTTCCTGCTAATATTGCTGTTCTGCCTGTCTAGAGTGAGTTAAAAGGCCATTGGTCTTTTAAAAATTATTGGATGACAGCATTAAAAGTATTTGTTTTTTGTAAAAAAATGATATCTGTCTATAAGATTTTAAAAGTATTAATATATTAGTTCATTGTCTAAATTGTTTAAGCCTTTAACATTTAACATAGTAATTTTGATTGAATGATAGCTTATTAAAAATAAATTATTTAGTTTTAGAACTTCCATGTGCTCTTTGTTTTAGATCATCCTGGTAATTTTCTTTGTTGGTTACTTTGTAAGACTTTAAATCCTTATATTTTTTTTTTTTGCATATAACTAATGTAAAAGTAGGGTTATCTACTTTTTCTTGCTTATTTGATTGCATATTTTTCAAATTTGTATTGTTAATTGCTAGTTCTTGTGTTGTATTAAAGTTATTTTCAATAGGAATTTCTGTGCAAACAATATCTGTTTTGCTAGCTATATCATAATCTGATATAATTTTTCCTGTTACTTGTTCTTATAAGCAGGTTTTATTCATGTTCATGTTTTGGGTTTTTTCTTGAGTTAAAAGATTTTTTACTTCTTTTACATATGGATTATCCTCTGTTGGGTTTTTAATAGATATTCTGTTTTGTATACTTTTTCTTTTGAATTCTTGATAGTGCAGTTTTGGATTTTTTACTTTTTAAAATTGTGCGGTCTTTTTTAATATACCCTGTTTGGTTACAGAAATAACAGACTTTTGGTGTCTTCTTTCATTTGGTAGTTACTCTATTATTATCTATATATATGAAATAAGAGATTCTTTGTTCTAATTTTGAGTCTTCAGTATTATTGAAGATAATAATTTATTGATTTGTTATATAAGGAGTGTTTTCAATAAGTAGAGATTTAATTAAGACAATTTTTTTAAAATTTTCAAAGGTTTCTTTTACTAAGCTGGAGATGTGTTTTTTGGTTCCTAATAGTATGTTTCTTACTTTAATTAATAAGAAGGATTTATATGCATCTGTTAGGATATAGCCATAATATGTTTCATTAAAAATTTTAATGCTATTAGTAACATAATTTGATACTCGATCTTGGTTTAAAAAGACAATTTCTAAATGAGATCTTAAGCCTTTTTTAAAGTGTTGTTTGGTTGCAATGATATTTTCTTTTAGACCTTCATATAAAGAGGCCATAATTTCATTTAAAGAGTTATAAAGATTAGAAATTTCAATAATTAGTATATTATTGTTTTTTGATTTAATTTGGTTTCTAAGAGAAAAAGCTACAATGGTTAATTTTTCTCTTTTTAATTTTGCTAACATGTTTGTGTTCTGTTTGACAGCTGATGCATAGCTTAAAATAGGTCTGTGTCTGTGCTGTTCCTTTGTAGTATGACTTTTTTCTTCTTCAATAGTTAGCACATAACTAATTTTATTATTGTTTACATTTTTATTACTTGTTTTGTTCTCGTGATTTAATGTGTTTTCTAAAGCTTAGAAGTTGTTGTTTTTTTGAATAATATTTTCCAACCAGTCTTTCTTGTTTTGGATTACTACTATTGGTACTAATATTTTACTTATTACTTCTATTTCTTCTTGTGTTGCAAGAACATACTTGAAAGAAACTTGTCAGACTTTTCTGTTCAAAGGTTGTTATCATCTTCTCTTTCAATATTAAGTTTTTGTATTTTGAAATTTTTTTCTGTTAATAAAGGTTCAACTCTTAGAGAAAGTTTTTTTTTTTAGATACAAGGGCTCTGGTTCTTAAGATAGACTTTTTTGTTAGATTTTGTTTTGTATTTAGTGACTTTATAATTGTTGTTTTTTGTTTTCTTTTTCTGATTAGAGATAAACAGAAAAGAGTTCAGAATTAAAAAAAATTTATATATTGTCAAATATAAAATAAAAATTTAGACTTAAGATTAATAATGTAATAATTAATACTTCCAAGTCACATTTACAAGATCACTGGTTCAATTTTAACTAAAGAAAAAAAACTGTGCCTGGATCATGAATATTCATAGTCTTAAAAGGATTTCCTATTTCTACTTTCAAACAAGAATATTACAGCAACAAACAAAGTTATGTAATATAACCACAGAGTTATATAATGCCCAGATAAGAAGATAATCTAACAAAAAATATTGATAATATAAGGGTTTCCAGATTAAGAAAAGATTATAAAAAGATATACTAAAAAGAATACAGAACCTGTGAGATCATGTTAATAAAGAACTGTGAACTTCAAAGTTAGAGTCTTACATCACAAGGCCAATGGCTCAGGTTACTATAGGTAAATTTGTTAGCATGTAGTATGAAAAGATTAGAGAACACTATTGATAATATACATAGAACAATATATGTAAACTTACAAAAACCAAATAAAATAATACTTTAATAAAAAAAAGTGCTATTTGCATTTCTAGTTGCAAGAACAACAGGGATATTTAAAAAAAAAAGCAAAAATTTGTATATTAGTAATTATAAAATAATAAATAATATATATAAAAAACATCAAATAAATACTTGTTATTGGTCATATTATGAATAATAACTAAAATTCTTTCTACAAATCCATTGTACAAAAATTAACTAAAAAATTTATTCATCAAAAAACACTTATAACTATTTATTTTACTAAGATAATCTGTCTTAGGCTTCTAAATAAACTTGTTCAGCTCATCATTTTACATATAGTTTGCAAATATTAAGTTTTTATACTTCAAACTTATCAAGAAAACTGTACTAATGGTCTTTGGCCTCCAGTTAATAACTTCTAACCATCTTGCAGTTTTTACTACCTTAACCTGTTCAATACTCTTAAGTAAAGTTGTAGTATATATTTATCCAGTTAAAATAAGTTCTAAACAAAGATTTTGACCCAATATTAACTAAATTACAACTAAATTCATCATTTACTCTCTTGTAAAACTTCTTTTTTTATCTTTTATTCTTATTCTGTTTTCTTTTTCTCTTACACAGTTTTTGTTTAACTATACCATCACTTCCTAATTCATATCTTATTAATTTATACCAACATTTTGTAACCAACCTATTAATAGAAACTCATTCACACAATCAACATTTCCATATTAGTTCTTATTAATATTATACAGTAATTTGTACTACAAATCCTACTTGTGTTCAGTACCCAAGTTACATTAGTAACCCTATTCATCTTTGTTACACTTTTGTGTCATTCCAGTAACATTCTTAAACTCCAACCCTTATATTTAGTCATAACTCTTGTAAAATTAATTATTTACAACTATACTCTTTATTTTAAAAAATATATCTAAGTTTAAAATCTTTATTTTTATTACTATTCAACAATGCCTATCTTAAATCAACAAGAGCCTAACATAACAGATCTTAATTATTTTTACTAAAACATTTTTAACAGTTTTGGAATTACTCTCTATGAAGAAGACAACAATAACAAAGTTCATCTAATTCCTTCTAAAGTTCAACCTACTACTTGTTTAACAAAAAATCTTAGATCAAATAAGATTATTTATTTTTTTAAAGCTCCTATCTCTATCTCTGTAATTATTTGTTTCTGTGGCAAATACTATACCAAATTCATCTCAATTTTAAACACCAACTACACCCAAGTTACTGAATTTACAACTGCTTATATCAATAGCAACTACAAAAAAATTAATAAAACAATTCAAAAACTTATAACTAATCTTTCTTCCTTTACTAACAGTATTCCTTCATCTCTTATACCTAATATACATTACCATACTTGCTCTAAATGCTTTCTTCCAATTAATTGTATCAAAAGAAATAAGCATCACTATTTTACTAAAAAATATATTTTAAAAAATAATGAAATATATTATCTTACTTATATAACTGCCTTATCTCAACATAAAGCTAGTTTATCTAAAACTAAGAAAAACCTTACTCAAACCTTCCAAAACATCTTATATGAATCTTTTTAAACTACCAATCCTCTTACTGCTCTTTCTTATCAAATCTTAACTTCTTCTAATCTTATCGATTCTTTTTTTTCTACAACTACTAATACTAATCTCATCTCTAACCAACTCCTTACTATTAACACTCTTGATACTTTTAATCTAAATCTTAATAAGATTAGTAACATGAACCAATCTGAAAATATTTTTAACAAACCTCTTTTTCAATTATATTTCAGTATCCTTAAACCAAAATCTAACTCTATATATGACTAGATTGCAAATTTTTCTATTACTAAAAAAATGCAACCTAACAAAAAATTGCAAACTTTATTTTTCTTTCAACTCTTCACCTTTCTTAAAAAATTTCTTTATGATTTTTATTCTAGCAAGGAAATTAAGCCAGCTACTGTTATACAATCTGCACTCAAAGCATCATTCTATTATATTATCCATATTATGACTAGACAATGTTCTGAATTCTTAACTGATTTTATCTATAACAGTAATTCCAATATTGATAAGAGTGCTACAATTCCTTTCAACCTTCTAGAATCTATTTTAAAAAATCTCATTCTCAAATTTACAACCATTCTCTTTTCTAAACTTAATTATCTTGAAATTTTTGCTTTACTAATGACTATTTTTCTATATACTGTTTATAATCATCTTTAACTCTGTCTTAAACTTGCACACTTACATTTTTTCTTATCCAACAATTACCAATCAATTAACTACCAAAAATTTGCTAAGAACTTACAGCTTAGACCCAAAAGATTTAAAATTGAATCATTTACTCACACCACAGATCTCAAACAAAAATATTTTACAATTCAATCTGATGCCAAATTTAATATTAAACTCTTATTCAATATTTCAAAAACTCTTTTTCTAGAATGATTTTGTATTTCTTCATTAAAAAACTCTCTTAACCACTTTAATTCCTAGTTTGAAATTTACTATCTTCTCTATAGTAAACAATTTTCTTCTAATATTAACAAAGAAAAAGTTTGCATTTCTTTCAGAATTTAATTTTATCAACATTTTATTCTTCATTTCTCTAAACATCTTCCTAAAACCTATATCTTCAAAAAACCTAACTCATTCCATGAGCAACATGAAGAAGCATTTTGTGTTGCTAATTTTTATTATCTTATTTGTGACAATAAAGAATGCCAATACTTTAATGATAAAAAATTCTATGATAGTGCCAAACTTTTCAATGATATCTTAATCAAATCTTACTCATTATTCCCACTTTAGAATGATAAAACATGAATTCACCCAATTTTTAATGCTATACTATTTTATAAAAACAAGGAACATGCTGCCTTACTTGATCTTTCTATCCTTATTAAAGCTTTAGACAAATTAGCTAATCAAGCTAAAGACTTTGTTTGTAAACAAAACTAAGTTAAAACTAATTTCAAATGTCATAATTATTACTTCTATTGCTATCTCTTTCTTTACTACCAAACCACTGCAGAAAATCATAATATATAGTCTCTGTCCAAGGAAAAGGCTATCAATCTTTTAACAAAAAACATTATTGATACCAAATTCTTTGCTTAAATTATTACATACTTTAATGTTATTAAAAACCAAAAACCAACTTATCTACAAATTGTTAAATATTTTAATGATACTGCTTATCTAGCAGCTGAAAAATTTTTATCAAAAAAATTCAATCTTAACTTTCAACCAGTCTCTATTCTTGATTCTCTTTTTTTACAGTTTTCTTTTTAAGCTCTTTGTCTTTTACAACCAACATTGAAGCAGCTACTATCTTATTAAAAGATACAACTATTGTAATTAATAAAGAAAATAAAACAAGTAAACAGATAAATAAGTCTATTTATATAAAAGGTCAGGATAATGATGGTCAGATCCAATGTACAGAGCAGACTATAGTACCTTGCACAGTTGTAAGAGCTGAGCATATAGTAATCGACCCTATAGAAGACAATTTTGAAAGATCATTTACAACATTTTTAATTCCTTATGATCTTTATACATGCTTTAATAAATTTTTTTATTATTACAATTTACCACTTCTTTCTTATAACCAAATTATTCAATTCTCATTAAACATATTGACAAATATAACAATAACAAAACTGTATCTAGTATTATATTTTCTGTTAATTTATCTTATAATAAAACCCACATATATCTTCCCAATGACACTCTTTTACCAGATTATATTATTATTACTTCACATCTTCTTCTTTTATTTTACAACCTATCTCTTAGATCTAATTTTTTTAATTCTACTCCTATCATACCTAATCTATTTCTTGACAATTATTCTTCAACTCTTTTCAATCATGGTTCTTCTTCACCTTTATCTAATTCAACCTTATATCATCTCCATCTTAACATTGCTACATATAATGTTAGAGGCTTTAATAAACTTACTAAAAGAAAAGCCTGGCAAGACTATTGTCTTAATCATAACATATCTATTGCAAGCATTACAGAAACTAAAATTTCTAACAAAACTACACTCTTTTTTTGCAACAATAACTTCTTTATCTACTATTGGTCTAATTTTTCTAGTTCTATTGAAGACACTGCTATTATGATTCGTAATTATCTTAAATCTCATATTCACAATATTTATACTTATCCTGAAGGTGCTATAGCACTTAATATTTTCTTCTGAAGTAATATCAAGCTTCATATTATCTCAATATACCTGTTATCAACTGATATCTCTATTCATAATCAAACTCAAAACACTGTTATTAACTGGATTCAACAAGCTTTTTAACTTCACATTTATCCTATTATTCTTGATGATTTTAATATACAAGATAATATTTACAGTTCTTTTTCTAAATACAAACTTATCAACTTTCTTAACAACACCAATATGTATAATATTAGGGCTCATTTTAATAACAAACACTCTATCTGATCTAACAATACTAGTAGTAGTCATATTGACTACATCTGAACTAACTAATTTAATATACAATTTCTTCTCTCTTACAGTTTTGATAACAGCCAAACTTCGATCTTCAGTAACTATCTTATTCTTTCTTTCATATAAACATTCTCACATACCTATAGCAAACCTTTATATAAATATACTGATATTAGTTATCATATCTTCAACTACAAGATTATGTCTACAAAGAATTAGAAATTCTTTGCAGATACCTTATCCCAACAACTCTCATTATACAAAACTTCTATTAATAATAAAACTAATAAAAGTATTAAAACAACCTAGTACGAGATGACAATCTTAGTGTAGTGGTTGGGTTGTCATCCTCCAAGTGGCAGATCTAAGGTTCAAATCCCACTTATGCTGAAATTTGGAAATTAACCTGTATTACAACAAACTGTCTCTTGATGATTAGTTGGATTTGTGTATCTGTAACCTTAAGTTACACCATCTCGAATGGAAGCTTAGGCATCTATGCCAAGTGTAACATTACATGTACATAGAGGAATGTTAATAACTAGTATTACATAAGACTTCAGTGCAAACCCATGATAAGACTACCAGGCACAGTAAACTAAAGAACTGAAGAGTTGGAAGCCTACTTGGAAATTTCCAAGTAAAGAGATAGCATGAACTTTCGATGGTATGGTCAGACTAATGAAAGCCCATGAAATACCCCCAAAGAGATAGGCAGATAAACCGGATGTCAAGATGTGTAGAGGAGTATATGACCAACCAGGCTGCCAGAATCACTAGAGAAAAAGGATATATAAGTATATCATATTGGGCTATCTGGATTGGAAGTCGGAGGAGTCCTGTTGGTTCTAAGTAGCGGTTAGTAAGGGATGATGAAGAAGACGTCATGATGATAGGTACTGGGGTTCTAGTGAACTTTACAAAAGTAGAAATAGTGTAACATAGTGGTTAAACAGGTAACCCCTGTGACTACAAGTGTTAGATAACTATAGCATGTTGCATAAAACTAGATCAGCTATGTGTAGGACATGGAAGGTTCTAGTAAGTTTTCTGTCAAGGATAAACTAGTCCTAAGGGTACTTGAAAGCATTGGGTATTTTGGATAGATGTAGCCTTGAAGATGTCCCTGTAAAACATGATGGACTACATATACAGAGGGTTTAAATAGACAAGACCCCTAGTTGGCTTGCAGGCATAGCACCTAGTGTAGAACCTGTATAGTAATGTATAGGTGAACTACTTAAATTAGGCACCAAAAGTGCATGTGTGGCTAGTTGTAACCTCCAATGTAAGGGAGCTCCTAGAGGCACCTGAGTTCAAATACATAAATAAAAACATCAACTCCCACAGACAGGAACTTTAACTCAAAAAAAAAAATAATAATAAAAAAAAATAAAACAACCTAGTACAAAATCCAAAGCTCTATTATTTATTCTGCCACTTATACTATTTCTAATAAAGTTTCTTGTAAATATAGCTACAACTATCAATACTCACTCTACAGTACCCTATTACATCTATTACTTAAAAAACTTAGTTATATTATCAAACTTGTTAAAAAATTCACTCAATATTCTAACATCTTTAATATTAATTAAAATATCTTCCAAATTAACAAACAGTCTCAATGTGATCTTTAACTACTTAACTTTACTAATTTATCTTGTATTCAACCATGGCTTTAACATGCTTACTTTATCTGAAAACAACTTTTTCATGATTGCTATCTTGAAAATTCTTTTTTATTTCGATAACAAATTAACAAAGCTACTGACAAAAGATATGTTACTCTTACAACACATTCTACTCAAGCTATTAATAGCATTCTTAATAGTTACTACTAACCTGTTTACTTTTCTAATATAAAACTGCCTAAGAAGCTCATAACTAACTTACTACTTATTAAACAACATGTCCAATTACAGTTTCATAACTGAACTGCATTTAGACCTATTAAGAAAACTCTCTTTAATACCTTTTGGCACAACACTATTTTTCACTGTCTCATATCAATCCAACTTGATACCAATCTCTTAACTCTTCTATTATAAATGAAGAACTTTCTTAAATACTCTTTTAGCTTTCTAACAACAAAGCCTGTGGCCTTATAGGCATTAGTTATAAAATACTCAAATATATCAGCTCTAAATGCATTTCTGTCATTACTAGTCTTTTTAATTATTGTCTTCTTGAAAACAGAATTTCTAAGCAATGAAAACATAACAGAATCTATTCTATTCTCAAATATAATTCCTTTGATGGTGATCTTAATCTTACTTAACCTATTAGCCTTGTTGAACATATTTATAAACTATATACTAAAATCCTTACAAATAAACTAAGCACTATATTTTCTTCCAATCCTATTCTTTCACCTTTTAATTATATTGCACTTCCTAACAATAGCACATCAATTTTTATTCATATTCTTAATAATCTCATTAAAAATGCTATTTGCAATTATAAGAACATTTGACTACTTTCACAAGATATGAGTAAAGTATATAATTCTGTTAACTTTATTCTTTTTAAACATTTATTTTCTCATCTAGCACTCTCTTCATCTATTATTAATATTTTTTCTGATCATTTGATTGATCATCACAACCAAATTATTACTAACCTTGGTCTTACTTTCTTATATCTAATTTACAATAACATCAACTAAGATAAAACCATTACTTTTTTATTATGACACATATATTATAATCTACTTATCTCATAAATATATACACAAGTACTTGGTTATACCTTACAATCCTCTTAGACTACTAACCTTAAACTCCAAACATTCAACTCATTACAAAAACAATGCTCTGTCTTGGCATATATGGACAACACTTTTTGAATTATTTTATCACAAAATAAGCTTTCTAATATACTATCCATAGTTGAATCATTCTACATTATAACTAACATTCAAGTTAATTTTTTAAAATCTATTTTGGTTACCAATAATCCTCCATCTTACTACATTCTTATTTCTTATAATAATCATTTTCTTTCATTTTATTTTTCTAAACAACCCTTTAAATTTTTAGGTTGCTGGTTTATTTTGAACAATAGACAATCTAAACAAACAAAATTGCTTATTGCTGAATCTTTCTAACTTATTTAAATTGCTAAAACCAAACATATTACTGACTCACACACCTGTTATATTTTAATACAGTTATCATTTCTATCCTTGAATATTGTCTTCAAAACATTGTAGTTAGTCAGCCTATCTGCAATAAAATCTTTATTTAGCATATCAGTCTTGTTAAACTTAAAGCTAAACTTTGTTATACAATAACTTCTAGTACTTTTTTACATTCTTAAATCTACAATATTAAACACATCTGAGACATTCAACTACAACACCATATTTTTAATCTTCTTAAATAATTTAATAATCCTAATCTATTAGGTATATTAACTCACATCCAAATTTAATAATTATAAAACAACCTTTGGTCTCTAACCAACATCTTTTTATATTTTAATTCAATTATTAATGGTCCCAACTATCTAACTACAAACTTTAAAATCATTTAGTTTATTAAGCATATTGGCTGGATATTTTCTACTAACTCAACTTATAACATCTTATATACTCTTAATGTTAAAGCTATTTTTCTTGAATCCCTTCTCTTATCTCATCCAAAATATCTCATCTTCAAAAAATAACTTAGATATTACAAAAACAACTTAGATATCACAAACTACTTTTTCTTGATCAACTTATAATATTTGATAATTCATACTTATTATATTGACAACACATTTTTACTAGACTAAACAAACTTCCTAAAAGTATTATACCTTAATGGTTTATCATTCTTGAGGACATTACTACAAATTATTTCTATTAATATACTTTATATGATCACTTTAATTTATCTCAAACAAATTATTTCTCTTATATCACTAATTATTTTATCTCTAATACCAAACTCTGGCTACTTACTGTTCTCAATAATCAAATAATTATTAATAAGACCAGAAGGCATAATACCCCTACAGACCTTACTTTTATTACTCACTAGCACTGCTTATACTAGTCCTAGTTTTCAAATCTATATTCTATTCCTTATTTTATTACTACAATATATTCTAAATATTAACTTAATTCTAATACAATTGCCAACAAATGCACTATTTTTATTTCTACAAACCTGATTACAAAACTACTTTGTCATATCAATTTTGACAAAATTTTTAATCTACATGCCAACTTCCTTAATATTATATACTCTGTAGCTATATGACATCCTTTACATATTTCATCTTCTCTTTTAGTAATAATCAATTCACAACAATTATCTTGTATCTTTCAGTCTAACCAACTTATTAATAGCTTATAGTCTATTGCTAATTTCAACTACAATCTAACTTCTATTTCATTTTACACTGATGGTTCTGTTATTAAGCTTGGTATCTCTTAATGTTTCATATATATAGGTTGGGTTCAAGTTGATAATTCTATAACTATTCACTCATTTCAGACATAAGTTAAACTTTGACTATGCTTCTTCAAAGTTGAAATTCTTGCTATTCTTTTAGCAATTATAACTGTTTCTAAAAACTGTTCTATTTATATTTTTATTAACTCACAATCTGTAATCTCCAAATACTACAGTATCTGCTTATCAGCATTTAAACATTCTCATACTTATACACTATACTTCTCTATTTGGCAAACTTTTATCAATTTCATTAATTCATATAATATTCAGCTTACTTTTTACAAAGTTATTGCACACCAAAATGACCTATTTAATAACTTCATTGACCAACTTATTCACAGTTACCAAATACTATCTTTCTTAATATTCTTAACTAACAATCCTTATAACTTTGCCTATACCCTATTCATTAACTAATTTTCTATTAAAATTTTTATTTTATTTTTTTTTTTTTAAGTTAAAGTCTCTGTCTCTGGGAGTTGATGTTTTTATTCATGTATTTGAACACAGGTGCCTCCAGGGGCTCCCTTACATAGGAGGTTA
>CAJVQA010006572.1:0-14752 GCA_910591915.1 Cetraspora pellucida | reverse complement strand
AAAGTTGTTTAAAGTGATTACTGTTTCTGGTTGTAATTTTAAGAATTCTATTTTTAGGAAAATTTGTATGATTCGAGAATGTTTATACAAATTTTCAAGTATTACAATCTTCGAATAAATTGTAACATTAAAAATTTGTATATTATTGTCTTTTCTTTCAGTTTTAGAAATTTTTTCTAGAAATTTCAATTATTTGATAAGAACAAAAAGTTTCCATGTTTGTTTTTTATAATATTTAGCAAGATAATTACTATTATAGTACTTTTGCAATGTTTTTTTTTGTTGTTACAAAGTTTATAAGCACTATTATTTAATTTTTCTTAAATAATAAAGGGTTCAGTTCTTTTATCTTCAAATTTAGCTGATTGAGAATGTTCTATGTTATTTTTAATTATCTATACTTTGTTACCAATTTTGAAAGTTTTATAACAAATTTTGGCATCAAAGTATTCTTTCTGTTTTTGTTGCAATTCATTGGTCTTTTCTCTTGCATTATTCTGCAATTCAGATAACTTGTCGATAAGCTCAAATGCTTAGTGCAATATGCTATTTTGTAAGTCATACTCTGTTTCTTTATAAGGTTTAACAGATAGTAAAGCTTCAATTGAATGGACAGCTTGTTGTCTATATACAAGCTAAAAAGAAGTATATTTAGTTGTAGTATGCTTCTTTGTTTAATAAGCAAGTAGTATAGCAGATATATGTAAGTTCCAGTCATCATCTTCTTTTACTTTAGCAAGTGATGCATATAAGGTTTGATTAAAATGTTCAACCATTCCATTTGTCTGTGAGTAGTATAATAAAGAAAACTTATATTTGATAAGAAACTTTTTATATAAGATGCAAACAGTTTCACTAATAAAATTTCTTTTTTGATTAAAAAGAATAATCTTTGGTGTTCCATGTTAACAAATAATTTCTTCAAAAATAAACTAAACTAAGGTATTTGCTCTGGTATTAGATATAGTACAGGCTTCTGGCTATCTTGTTAAATAGTCAGTAGCAATGATAATATATCAATTATTTTGCTTAATAATTGATAGGGGTCTCACTAAGTCAATACTAATTTGTTCAGAAGCTTATTTTATTTAGATAGAATGAAAAGTTCAGTTTGTTTGTTTTTAGTCTCTTTTGGTACTCTTTACATGTTCTAACATATTTTTGTATATCTTAATACATTTGATTCCAATAATATCATTTAGCTATTTTATAGTACATAGTATCTGTTTTTAAGTGTTCTGCAGTAGGATGTTTATGCATCATATATAAAACAGATTCTACTTCATTCTATTTGATAACATGAAGAGGGTACTGAGGGTTCTTTTTGTTTTTTTTATATAATAGTCTTTTCTTAGTAATAAAATGTCTAGCATGATGTTGTATTTGTTTAGTTTGTTCCTGTGATAAAGGGTCAGATAACTTGTCTGATTCTATATAATTATATAAATTATAATAAAGGTTCAAATTTATAAGGAAGGATTTTGGTATAAGGTCTGTGTTTATAGTCAAAATAGGGCATCTATATTGAAGTGAACTCTTTCTGGTTTATGAATAATTTCAAAGTTATAAGGCTAAGCTTTAGAATTCATCTTTCTAGGCATCCTTTAGGTTTAGCAGATTGTAACTACTTGAGAGCAGAGTAGTTAGTAACTAAAATGAATTTAGCAGTTTTAAGATATTTATAAAAATGTTCAATAGCCCATACAACTGCAACATATTCAAGTTTAGTAGCATCATAATTAACTTCTCATTTGGTCTAGCTTTTACTAATATAAGCTACAGGATGTTCTTTTCTGTTTCTATCCAATTGACTAAAAGTAGCTCCAAATCCATAATAAGAGGCATCGGTAGCTAAGATAAATAATCTATCAAAGTCAAAATACTTTAATATAGAGGCTGTAATTAGTTTCTGTTTCAATTCTTCAAAAGCTTCTTGTTGTAGTTCATCCTACATATAAGGAGTTTCTTTGTATAGTAGCTGATTTAAAAGCTGTGCTACTTTAGAGAAGTTATAGATAAACTGTTAATAGTAACCAACTAGTCCTAAGAATGAACATAGTTAAGTTATATTATTAGGTGATTAAATCTTCTGGACAGCTTCTATCTTTTAAGAATAGGTGCTATTCCAATCGAGGTAACTATATATCTTAAGAATAGTAAACTTTGCATATAAAAATTATATTTTTTTAAATTTAATCATAAACTGGCTTTTTTAATTCTAATAAAAGTCTGTTGTAAATATTCTAAATGTTTATCAAAAGTCTTAGAGTATATTATAGTATTATCAAAGTAGACTACTACAAATTTCTATGCAATGTCTTGGTATACTTTATCTATCAATTATTGAAAGGTTGCAGATGCATTACATAGTTCAAAGAGCATTATATTAAACTTATATATACCATATCAAGTTACAAAAGCAGTCTTTTCTCTATCTGTAGAGTGCATAACAACTTGCCAATATCTATTTGCAAGATCAAGCATAGAGAACTACTTGGATTCTTTTAAGATATTAAGCATTTTATTAATGCAAAATAAGAAATAGGCACTTTCTTAGTAATACTATTAAGTTTACAATAGTCAATACAGAATCATAATTTGTCATTTTTCTTTTAAACTAATACAACTGATGAGGTTTAGAGGCTAGAGGAGAGTTATATAAGTTCACTATTGAGCATTTATTAAATTTCTTTTTTAATAAATATCTGTTCTGTAGAAGAAGAAGAATAAGATTGAAATTGAATAGAAGGTTCTTCTTCTGTATAGATTCAGTGAGTTACAAGGTCAGTGTGTTCTAATTTTGTTGTATCTTGTGCAAAAAGATCTGAGAACTTCATCAGCAGCTGGCTGAATTGTTTTTCTTATTTAGCATTTAGAGGTCCAATGTTCAATTTGGATGGTTCTTGACTAATACTATATTATTTATAAAGAATTATAGTGTCTATTGTAAATACTTGATGCATATTGTCTGGTTCAACAGGTAGTTTTTCATTTTGTCTAAAATAATCTAAAAATTTGACTTTTTCCATTCCTAAGCAAGGGAAGTATATTATTGTTGAATGGTCTGAGCATTCTGTTGGAATACTTGTAGAAGGGTTTGAGTAAATCTTTCTAACTTTTCTACCTTCTGTTGGAGCTGTAGAATAAGTTGATTCTAGGTTTTAACTTGTTGTAGTTGTACAACTTGTGGTTGCAAGGGGTCTAGTTCTGGTAGGGTTGCATTGGTAGAGCTAGTTAGAGATTTTACTAGTTCTGGTATAGAAGGTTCATAGATAGAGACTGGTGAAGAAGCATAGTTTTGACAATATCCTTGATAGGTGTCTAATTTATCTTGATGCTTAATATGTAAACATTCTTTGCAAAAGTCAACAGAAGCACTAAACTGTTGACAAAGGTTAGTAATAGCAAGCCAATAGTCAAATTCTGGATGACTAATATCAAAAGACTCAGCCAAGGTTTGTTGAAGAAGTTGCTCTTCTTTTTTATCAAGAACAGCTTGTTTAGCTTATAAGATAAGTTCTATTTTTTTATAGGTTTATAGTTGATTGATTTGGTTATTCACTTAAAGTTCCAATGCTTCAGTGATAATAAGATCTGTTTCATGCAAATAGACTTTGGCAAAACAGAAGATACAAGTTTGATTTATTTTATACTAAGTTTCAGCACTTCTGGTTGACTTAGTATAATGTCTAATTCAGGTTCACAGGTTATAGTTAGGGTTGTAGAGAACATCTGTACTGGCTTTGTAAGCATATAAATGTTCAAGTTCACAAAACTATAGTTCTTCTGTTATACTTTTTAAATTATGCATTCTGTTTCTAAGTTTAACATGTTTGCATAATTTATATTTAATCAAAGTCCCATGTTCATTACCTTGGGTATAATAGTACTGGCTTCGAGAGTCATTATAATTAAGACTTTAATGAAGGTTAGTATAGCAACCTTTACAAACAAAAACTTTATCTAATTCTTGTAGAGTTTCTGGTCTTTGAGGGTTCTTACAATGGCAGCAGTAGTGGGTATGACAATTGCTATGATAGTATTGTCTTTATGCTTCAATTTCATTGGGGTTGCATCCATATTGGTAGGTCTGATTCTGATGCTTGAAAGGAGCTAAGGGACAATCAACAGCAATATGTTCTATTGAATTGCATTCATAACAAATATTTTCAGGGCATTGTTGATAAAGATGTTTAGGGCTTTGGCAATTCTTGCAAGTTTCTCTTTAAGGGACTTGTAGTTGACAATAGACAGCAATATATTCTTTATGGTGACATCAGTTGCAAATATTTTGAGAGCAATTAGCAAAGAGGTGCTTAGAGAATTTACAGTTGCCACATACATAAGCTAAGGCAGTCTGAGTTCATTGTCAAGGTTGGTAGATGGTTTATCCTTCATTGTTTGTTTTTGAGATAAGTTGAGCAGTATATGCTTCATGAGATATAAGGAATTCTTGCTTATAGAGGTCAAGCTCTTTTGGGTCTATTACTGTTGATTGAGCTGGTAAGGCATGATCACTTTCATAAGTTATTAGTACTGAATTTTTTTGTTATTTCACTTGAATAAGTAACAATCATTCTTCTAGTTATAACTAGCATCAACTTTCTTGAACTAGTTATTATCAAGAAGAAGGAAGTAGAAAGTAGCAGAAACAATTTTAACAGTGATTGGAATAGTTATTTCTTCAATTTCTACAGAGAGATCTTTAATAATTCCTAGAGAGTGTGTGGAAGTACCAGTTGCTATGACAATTAGGCTAGTAGAGGATTGTTTAATTTTAAGTTCTAATTCTTTGACAGTTTGATGAGCAATTATACTAATAGCAGCATCACTATCAATGATAGCTTGGTAGAGTTTGTTTCTAAGTTGGATGTTGCATTTTATAGAGGTAGTATGAGTAGGCGATTGGACTAGGTTAGCATTTTTAGCTTCTTCATATAGATATGTGGACATAGCTATATGAATAGAAGGGTTGTTGAAGAATTGTTCTCATTTCTTTGGTGTTGTAACAGGAGAAGTAGAAGAAAAATCTTTATGGCCAAAATAGTTAACATTTTTATAATAAGATAAGGATGAGTGAAAACTAGTTCTTCTTCTATCACTATTATAAAAGTCTGAGTATCTGCTTTTTTCTCTTGAGTTTTCTCTTTCTTTAAAAGGATTTCGATAATAAAATCTGTTATGATTTCAAGAGCAAGACCTTTGGTTGCATCTATTATTTCTTTTATAATTATCTCTTTGGTTAGATCATTGTTTAGCTTGTCTGGTTCTATATTTAGCAATAAAATGTTCTGCATGTTCACAGTAGTGGCAGTAATATGAATCTTTAGCTTAAGGTTTATTAAATTTAGATGTAGCTGCATAGTTAGCAGATTGAGGTTAAGATGATTGCTGTCGTTGTGCCAAGTTGATATTTAGTTTGGTAATCTGGTCTGTTAATTGTTTAATAGCTTGGTCTGTTTTTGTAGTAGTGTTGGCAGCTATTACATATCCAGTTTCCTATTGTTTTGCAGTAGTAATAGCAGCATTTAGATTAGCAGATTCACTAGCTTGCACATTGATAGAAAATTCAGAGCATAGTTCTTGAATAAATAATTGCTTTGTAAAGTTAGCAGAAAAGGCATCACTAGGGTCAACTCATCTTTTCAATTGTTTAAAATGATTGACATAGGCATCTACTGTATCTGAGTCTTGTTTGATATCAAAAAGCTGTTTCTGCCAAATAGCTTTTTGTTTAAGCATGTGAAAGTGAAGTCTAAAAAAATGTTTAAAGCTTTTATTTTGGTTGGCATTATTATCAAAAGCATTTAAGGCAGTGTTAAGACTTTGCTATCAATCTAATACAATTCCTTTTAAATATATAGAGATAAATTCCAATTTTCGAGCAGTGTCCTACTTGTTAGCAGTAGCAGCTCTTCAAAAATCTTCAAGCTATTGTTCTAGGTCTTGGGTTCTATTATCATAAAAGAAGTCAGCTTTTATAAGAGCTTTTTCACTTCCATTTAGAGCATTGGTAAGATTAGCTATAGCTTGTGCAGCATCTAGTAAAGCTTGTTGTACTATGTTATTAAATAGGTCAGAAAGGTTATCAAGAATAGGTAAAAGTAAAAAAAGAAGTTGAGGTTGAGATTGAATAACAATAGGTTGAAATTAGATAGTGATAGGATAAGGTTGAATAGGTTAAGGTTAAACAGCAATAGGTTAAAATAGAGGAATAGCAAGTTGAAATGAAAGCAAAGAAGAAGGGCTATCTTCAAAAGTTTGTTGAAGTGAGTCAGTAGGAATGGGAATTGGGCTTGAGGTTTCTGTGAAATCTACAGAAGCAGTAATATATTCTTCTGTTTCTAAATTGTCAGCAAGTAGTAAAAGAATTTGTAAAGTTTAGTCAGGAGTGTAATAACTTTTAGAGAGTTTAGTAGATGTAACTAATTCACTATATAGAGCTAAGCTATCTGCTAGGTTACATAAGTAGGGAATATTATTGGTAAAAGTAATATTAGTAGTAGGTAGTAGGATAAAACTTCCTAAATTTCCAAAATGTTAACTAAATTCTCTTGGTTCTTTAAAACTAAAACTTAAAGAAGTGTCAAGATGAAGGTCAAAAGCATTTTAATATTCAAAAAGTAAGGTAGGAAGTTGGAAGAGGTTGGTATATCTTCTAATTAGAGTTAAAGCAATTGTTTTGGAATTATTAATGTCTTGTTGGTATTGACAACTAAAAATAATGTCTCTAATGCAGAGGTAAATTGTGATTCAGTTTGGATATGAAGTAGTAAGAGTAGTAAAGTTGTTCTAAGTTTTGGAGGAATAATATTGAGCTGCAAAGTTGGTTTGATACCAAGTTCAAAATTGTTCAAAATCTGAGTGAGAGCTAGTATATCGAGGAAAGTAACACTAAAAACAAGATAAATTTGAATGCTGTACTTGGAGTATGTCTACTGCAAGGTAAGATCCAGTTAGATGTGCTTGTTGATAGCTTTGAATGTTTTCATTGTGAAGTTCAGCAGCAGTGTAAACCATAAAAGAAGATGTGTTTCTAAATTTGAGACTTTGCTAGAATAACTAATACTTGTCTGAGTCTCTTGTCAAGATAACTAATACTTATCTGGGTCTCTTACAAAGATAACTAATACTTATCTAGGTCTCTTGCTGAGATAATTTTTCCAATATGTTTAGGAATGTTTCATCTGAAATAACTTGTTTTCTCTAAAAATTCAACCTTTCTGCCAAAAGGCACCAAATGTTATAGGTGAAAGCCTTCTTAATTTTCATACTATAACAACAACATAGCACAGAAAATCTCTTATGGATACATATGATATCCAAAAGAGAAGTATAGCTTCTGTTAGGCATTATCAAAAAACTATATTCTTTTCTAAAGCAGTTTAGGAAAAGTAATGCAATACTAATAACTTTACTTTATTTCACTAAGAGAAGATGAACCTTGCTTGTAGGAATTACCTTAGAAAGGAAATATCAATACAGTTTATAGTTAAAAGCCATTTATTAAAGTAATAACAAGAAAAGCTATTCTTAGGTTTCTGTTCTTAAAAAATCCCAAAATGTGTTTACAATATTAAAAGAAAAGAAGGATGTCTGTTGCTTAATCACACTTAGAGAATTTAGTAAGATTTATATTTCTTGTAAGCTAAGTAGCTAAGTGGCCAAGTGACTAAGCAATTAAGTAACTAAGTAACTAAGCAACTACTTGATTACTAAGTGACCAAAAGGTTCTAGTAACTAATGATTAATAATTACTAAGTGACTAAGTGACTAAGTGACTAAGTAACTAAGTAACTAAGCAGCTAAACAACTAAGTAATTACTAATTAACTGGAAAGTTCTAGCAACTACTAGTAATAATAATAATACAATAATGAAATAACTAATATTAAATAATAATAATAATAATAAAATAATAATAATAATAACTAATAATAATAAAGGAGATGGTGATCTTAGGGTGTAGTGACTTAGTGAAGTGGATAAGTTGTCAACCCCCCAAGTGGTAGGTTGGGAGTTCAAAACCCACTGACAGTGAAAATTTAGAAAACCACCTATATTACATCAGTATATACAGGCATCTGTGCAATGCTAGAGTTATACAAAGGAATGCAAACTGGCATTGGGCAGTGCAAACACAAGATAAGTCCTTGAAACTGATAATACAGCAATGGCTATCTATCGATCAGTTAGGATCAGTACCTGTAACATGGTCACACCAGATAACTGGCAGGTTATAGAGCATCTGTGGCCATGTAAATCTGTAAACTAGAATAACTGAAGTCCACTTGGGAAGACCTAAGTAGAGAGGTAACATGGATCTTCGACAGTACTACTGTAAAGGCTAGACCTAAGAAACAGATACCAATGCAGAAGAAATCAGGCAGACAAGAACCTCGGATAAGGGGTACCACCAACCAGGCTACTGGAAGTCTCGAACTGGAGGAAAAGGACCTTGAGGACAGACCCTAAGGTACCAAAGACAGGTCACAGTCCTACCAGGCTATCTGGATTGGAAGTCTGAGGTTGAAAACAGAAGTATACTAAAGTACTAGGGATATGCTGTGAAGTCAGTGCTAGGGTCTGGGTGAACTTTGCAAGAGTGAGCCGTGTTAGCAAAAATTAAATATGAGTAGTTAGTTAGCAGAAGGGCCTCCTGAAGCCCTATAGTTAGGTGACATACTCTAAAATATGTAATGGTTTGACAGACTTATAGACAGGGAGGTTAAGGTTAGATTAGACGGCATCTAATTAGGTGTATGAGAGCTTGTGCTACTATCTGCTAGTGTAGTATAGAGGTAACCTTGTACAAGTTATGTAATCATAATGAATTCACAATAAAGGCAATAGCTGTCATAACTAAAAGGTCTTAGCGAAAGCAAAAAAAAAAAAAATAAGATGATGTTCTTAGTATAGTGGTTGAATTGTCATTCTCCAAGTAGCAGGTTTAAAATTCAAATTTTACCTATAATGAAATTTGGAAATTAATCTGTGTT
Organism: Cetraspora pellucida; assembly: GCA_910591915.1. Classification (NCBI taxonomy): domain Eukaryota; kingdom Fungi; phylum Glomeromycota; class Glomeromycetes; order Diversisporales; family Gigasporaceae; genus Cetraspora; species Cetraspora pellucida. The sequence continues at coordinate 5,754 of CAJVQA010006572.1, read as the reverse complement.
ATGACTAAACTGTCTTCTGTCGATTGGTTAGATTTAGGTATCTGTAATCTTGGGTACAACCAATTGGGTTCTACTCATCATTGAGAGCCCAGAGCATCTATGTAAAGTGTAACATTACATGTATATAGAGAAATATTAAAACTGAAATTGTATAAGATTCCAGTGCAAATCCATGATAAGACTATTAGAGTAGAAGACCAAGAAACCGAGGAGATGAAATCCTACTTGGAAATCCTAAAAAAAAGGTAGCACAAACTTTCAATGGTGCTGTCAGACTAATAGAAGCCTAGGAAACTCCAATAAGAAATAGGCAGATATGTAACTAGATGAAAAGATGTATAGAAGAACATATGACCAACCAGACTGCTGGAATTGCTAGAGGAAAAGGATACCAAAAGGTATACTATACTGGGCTATCTGAATTGAAAGTCTGAAGAGTCTGTCAGATTCTGAGTTGGATAGTATAGGGATGAAGAGAATAAGTTGAAAAAATAGGTACCAGGGTTTGGATGAACTTTTAAGAATAAAAATAGTATAATGTTATGATTTAAAGTTAGGCTTGACTGCAAGTATTAGGTTACTATAGTGTGTTATATGAAATTCAGATTAGCTGTATATGGGATATAGAGACTCTGGTAGGTTTACCTCAAGGATAAAATAGTCCTAAGGTTGAGATGAGGATCTGGGCTTGAATTAGTGAAGTTGGTACAAGGGTTTTGGATCAAAGAGTTTAAATAGAACACTTAAGCAGAGGTGTTAAATACAGCAACTGGTAGAAAACCTTCAGGCAGACCTCTTAAATAGGTAATATAGAAAAATTACATGTGTAGCCAGTTGTACACTTGTCATAATACCTGACAAAAGTATTAATAAAGTCAAAAGACCAAAAAGGTTATCTTAATACCAAAAAAAAAAAAAACTAATAATAATAAAATAATAATAATTTGTTTTATAACAATAGCTTAAAAATATGTCATTTCTATTATGCAACTTGCCAAATAAGCTATTAAAAGTTTAAGCATTTGATTCTAAATACATCATATGAAAAATAAAAAAAACTTCAAAAAAATAAAAAAATTATATAATAAAAAACTTAAAAAAAAAACTCAAAGAAAAAACTTAAAAAAAAATGTTAAAATTCTGTGTCTTATTCTGTTATATTTTTTACTTAGCCTTGATCACATATTAGCATTTTAACTGTTTCTGAATTCAGATTTGAGCAATAGTTATCAATAAATCTTTTAGTTATACTAAATATTTAAATATAAAAGTTAGTTTATATTTTAAAATAATAAAACTACAGAGTGAAGCCTAAATTGTGATTTAGTAAAATCTACTATAAACATATTTAAGAATAAAATTCACTTTTATACAATAAAAAACATAATATGAATTTTACTCTAATCTGATCTATGTAGCAAATTTTACTAGCTCACAACTCTGTTTTATAATAAATAAAAATTTAAAAGTTTATTAACTGCTTTTTGATATTACTGAAATTATTGGAATTGCAAAAATATCTCTTGTTATTAGTAAAACAGAAGAATATCTCTATGCATTTACATTTTACCAAACTAAATATCGAATAACTCTGTGTAAGAACAGAAAAAAAGTAGGTTAGCAAGATATTGCTCAAAATCATTTAATTCATTTTTAGTACTAGCTTTTTTAGTATTAAAAGAAGTATCAAGATTTTGCATTTTTTAATTCTGTAGAATATCTAAAAAATTCTTTAATACTGCATTATTGCATATTGCTTATATGTTGAATTATAGACCATTGTTACTCTAAAAAATAAATAATAATAATTAATATCTGATATATTATAGCAATAGTATTGCTAGTAATTATTTTTTACTGTGCTAACTGTTACAACATACAAAAACAAAATTTGGCATATAATTTTTTTTTGAATATATATATGAATATCATACAGAACAAAAGTTTTTAAATTGTGCAATATCTACACTAGAGATAGGTTTCATGTGCATTTTATTCCATTAAGATTTCTCTTTTCTTGATTATTTTTTGTCTTTTTTTATTATAAGATATCATATGCATGAAACATTTTATGCACATTAATGTGCATTTATATGCATATTATTATAATATGCATATTTTTTATATTGCTAATCTGCATAATACAGAATACTACTAAGCAAATGTTTTATTTTATGAAAATAGTATATTGACACTAAATATTTTATCTTTTTTTTAATAAAAATAGGACAAAGACCTAAATAATTTAGTGTTTTTATCAAAAGTCTTTAATAGTTTTTTTTATTCTATTAGTCACAAGTTGAACTAATTCAAGATTTAAAAAAGTAAAATAGAAGTCTTATTAAGAGCCTTTAATAATTTATTTATTGTCTTAAAGCTTCAAGTATCTTTATTAACAAGAATAGCTTTTTTAAATTTTTAGAATACCTATTATAAGCATACAATTAATAATAGAGAAAATGCATATTTCCAAAATTGGATGTATATAATTTTGGAAATACACATGGCCCATCTTTATGCACAGACCAATATGTCTAGATAATTCAGGTTTTTTAATTAGTATGCTATGATAAATTATAAAACTTTGTTCTTGTCTAACTCTACCTATATTATATTTTATATATTATTACAGATAATTAGTATGAACAAAAAATTTACATTTTATTTTAATTTAATAGAAGCTAGTTTATCTTCTGCTTCAGTATATAACAAGTTTATATTTTGACTAAATATATGAGTTAGCAATGCCATTTTATAATAAGAAATCTAATATTACTGCAATGCAATACAAATTTTCAGTGTTGATCTAATATTTATCAAATTTTAATTGCATTGGCTTAGCTATCTAATAAAAAAAAAGATTTAAGCTAAAATTGTTTTATTCAAGATGCATTTTAATTTTTATTAATTAAGAAAAAAATATTTGCTAAAAAGTAATTAGTTTCTAAGATAGTATTAGTAACTGTATAAAATAAACTAGTTAATTGCATTTATAGTAAAGTGTATAAATAAAAGGCAATATATGCATTTGATATTACTTTCATAAATGGTTTTAAGAAATCACAAAGACACTTTGCCTTTTCTAAATCTTTATCCAAGGGCACAATTGATTTAAAATTTGTATCATGAAATGCAAAACATTCAAATACACTTCTATATAGAATGCTAGAATTCAACATCAAGTATATTAAATTCTAGTAAGTGATAATGTCAAGTACTGGCCTATAAAGGTTTTGTTATTCAAAGTACTTTGTATATAATTTTGCTAATAAAAATACTTAAAATTTTATTAAAAAAATCTTGCTAGATTTAAATAATTTTTAAAAGTATATAAATTTAAAAATAAAAATATATTAAAAATAAAAGCTTAGTTTATTTATAAGGCTTACTAATCTATTTAAAAGATTTTGGTATATAATTAATATATTTTTTTTAATATTAAGGTAAGTACATGTAATTTAGAAGTTTATTGATAGTATATATTGGCTAGTATCTGTTGATATAACAGACACAAAGACAATTATAAAAAGAGTATACAACTAGCCATTCATACAACTTTAGTTATTGTCTAATTTAAGTAGTCTGTCTGAAGGTTTTATACTAGTTACTATACTTAAGACCCATCTGTAGATCTTCTATTTAAACACTCTGATCTTATATTCATTAACAACATTAGTAAACTAGTAAAAATATATCATGATTACTAAGTCATATTTAACTTTGTACTAAATTTATTGAAGCTTTCTGTATTCTATACTTATAGCTAACTTAGTATTACTTTGGCCTAAACTATTACTTACAATTAGGATTAATTATTAAACTGCTATATCTTTGAAAGGTTTATCCAAATCTTGATATTTATCTTACTGATGTCTTCTTTATTATTTTTTACTAACTGCAACTAAGAACTGACAGAACTTTTCAGATTTTAATCCAAATAGCCTAGTATAATATATCTTAGTATCTTTTTCCTTTAATGATTTTGGTGACCTGGTTGATCATATGCTTCTCTATATATCTTATTAGCTAGTTTATTTGCCTATTTTTACTAAAGATGTTTTATAGTCTTTCATCAGTCTGACAGTACTATTAAAAGTTTGTACTACTTTCTTATTTAGAATTTTCAAGTAGATTTTTGACTCCATAATTTCTTTGCTTTCTGTGCCTAGTGATCTTATCATAGATTTGTAGCAAAGTCTTATACAATACTGGTTAAGCATTCTTTTATATATATATAACATTATACTTTACATAGATGCTCTGAGTTTCTATTCAAGATGGTATGACTAAAGGTTACAGATTCATCTAATCCAACTGATCGATAGAGTTAGTTACTATAATACAGATATAATTTCCAAAATTCATCATCTATAGAATTTGAACTCTAGACCTGCCACTTGAAGATTGACAATCTAACCACTTTACTAGATGATCACTCCTTATCATATAAATTTTTTTTTTTTTTTAATGTTAAGATAAGTACATGCAACCTAGAATTTTATTGGTAGTATTAGTTGGCTAGCATCTGTTGATGTAACAGTGCAGAAGCAATTATAGAATAAGTGTACAACTAGCCACTTATATAACTTTAATCATTGTCTAATTTAAGTAGTCTACTCAAAGGTTTTATACTAGTTGCTATACCTAGAACCTATCTGTAGAACCTTTATTTAAACACTTTGATCCTGTATTCACTACACTCTACTAATAACTTCAGTAAACCAGTAAAGATATGCCATAGTTACTAAGTTATAATTAACTTTATACTAAACCTACTAGTGCATTCTATATCCTATACTTATAGCTTATCTGGTCATGCTTTGGTCTAAACTATCACTTGCAGTTAGGGCTAACTATTAAACTGCTTTTACGCTTATAAGGTTTACCCAAAACCTTAGTACTTATCTTTCCAATGTTCTCTCTATTATTCTTTACTAACTGCTACTTAGGACCAACAGAACTCTCTGGACTTCCAATCCAGATAGCTCAGTATAATATATCTTAGTATTCTTTTTCTTTAATAATTCTAGTAACCTGGTTAGTTATATGCTTCTCTACACATCTTGTTATCTGGTTTATCTGCCTATTTCTTTGAGAGTGTTTTATAGACTTCTATCAGTCTGATAGCATCATCGAAAGTTTTATACTACCTCCTTGCTTAGAATTTTCAAGTAGGTTTTTGACTCTTCAGTTTCTTTACTTTCTATATCTAGTGGTCTTATCATGAGTTTGCATCGAAGTCTTATCCAACACTAGTTATACATTTCTCTATGTGGATGTAACATTATACTTGAAATAGATGCATCAAGCTCCCATTCAAGATAGTGCAACTAAAGATTACAGATACACTAATCCAACTGATTAACAGAGACAGTTATTATAACACAGACCTATTTTTCAAAATTTGTTGTTTATGGAATTTGAACTCTAGACCTGTCACTTGGGGGTTGACAACCTAACCACTTTACTAGGTTACCATATCTTTTCATATAATTAATAATAAATAAAGATAAAAATAGAAAATAAATATAAATTATTACAAATCAAAGTTAATTATTAATATACATATTAATCACATTATTGATAAGCAAAATTACACTATAGAGCAAAGTAAATAAATAATAATGATGCTTATCTAGTTATATTACATTTGCTAAATTAAGCCTAATTATAATTAATAAACTGATAAACTAAATATAGCTAAATTAATTATAATAATTAGCATATAATTAAAAAAAGACTTAGAAAAATAAT
>CAJVQA010006571.1:0-14754 GCA_910591915.1 Cetraspora pellucida | reverse complement strand
AAAAAAGATCTTCAGAAAATCAATTTTTATGTTGTAATTCTTATAATAAATCATAGGAAAATGCAAACTTTAAGGAGCTATATTACAAAATTTTATTAACACAACTACTTTTGATTCTTAAGTGAAAAATGATCTTAATCTTATTTTAAATTGATTTATGTAAAACAACAGCTTTTGAAAAAGTGTCAGTTTCGTCCCTTTTCTCAGCACCTAGCCCATATAAGTAAAACAACATCCTAGCCCATATAAGTAAAACAACATTGTAGCCCATCATTAGGAACAATTAATCAAAATGCCCAAGTAGAAAAAACATGATGCTTTGTATAAGCAGACTTGATGCTAAACATTTATTATTAATAATTTAAAGCACGTATAGACAGACTTTTTTGGACTTTGTGACAAGTAAACGTGATAACGGGTAACTCGTTTGGAGACGTTACTGACTGTACATTTTATTCAATATTGAGGCATAGAAAAAACGATATATAATTCCTTATATACGGATTGTAGGTAGCAAAAGGATATGTAAAGGGACAGGAAACCGATGGAAACAATTACTTTTAAATATAACTCGAATGTCGACAAATCCTTCGAAGTATCCATATAATCTATAAAAAGATGCGTTTTCTCAATGTAAAAGATATCGTTGAAACAGATAATAGACATGCAATATAGTAGACCACTGAATGTTGGTAATAATTGGACATATGAAATAGCTAATACCTATTCTATTTAGCGCTGATTGCTATATTGCTTAAACTGTGCCATTAAGTCTGTCACATTAGAAGCAGTAGAAATTGTGGTTGAAAATTGTGGTACATTGGGATTAATATGTTGAGATTGATGCTGAGTTAGGGACAATCCATTAGGTGTAATTGGGTTAGGAGGAACGATATTGGGAGGTTGACCCACCATCGGGGCATTATAGGGCGAAGGTGGTGGGCCAAGGTTAGGTGCCATATGTGGGGGCACAGGCATAAAAGGAGGTTGGTTTGGAAGTCCGGTGTTTTGGGGTGTAAGTTGTCTAAGTAATTGTTGAACATCGATGTTTTGAGGCTGTTGTTGGTTCAACAAACCTGGTTGAGAAGGTTGAATACCTCCTAAAGGAATCATCGACATTGGTTGAATTCCCTGGTTAGGATTAGTGGGGGGTTGTTGTTGCTGAAGAGTCCCAAGGAGATTTGCAAGTGCGGCAAAATTAACGTTGCTTAAAGATATTGGATGAAGCCCAGTTGGACCTGGCTGTCCTTGTTGTGATTGTGATAAATTTGGTTGACCACTAAGCAATAGGTTATCTGGCGGTCTAAGATCGCCCTGCCGTTGCAGAATTCGAGTTCTCAATAAAAGGTTAACTGCTTCGTCAACTTTAATATTATTGTATTCTTAACGATATAAAATGTTTTTGATATACATTTAGTAACAATAATTGCAACAAAATATTGCAAAAACATCTTAATGAATACTGACCATCGTATTTGACATTATCTCTTACTCGAGATTGATCGAATATTTGCATATTTACACGACCGTTTATTGCATTGTGCCGTTCCATGAAAACAACCGCATGAACTCCTTCAACAATCATTTGGCGAATAACAGCTTGAATATGAAGTTTTCGAGATAAATGAAGGGTATGAACAGTGATATTTGCTTCGCGGAAAGAACTTTCTACTTGCCAAAGAAAATTACTATTTTGTAAAAATGGGATAGTACATTTTAATTGAAGTTTCTTCTGGAGACGGCCATTGAAAAAAAACCGCGTCGTATTGAATAAGTTACAGACAAAAGACACACCGTTCCACTTCTTCAAGTACGATTATTTGACATTCAGGGACATCATTTCCTTGGCGCCGAGGTAAGGGAAACTCATCATCAGGTTCATCATGAGATTGAGATCGATAAGGATGGTCACGACTTTGTCTTCGTTCCATGTAATCCCTAGAAGGGATTCTATAGGGCTTTGAACGTTGCGCATATCTTTCATCGCGATGCTCATCACGATATGAACTACGACGATATCCTCTATCGTCCCGAGGTCGATATTCATGTTCATCTTTATAATCACCACGATATTCTTGTGGAGAACGATAATCTCTCTGATCAGAATATTCGTAGCCACCTCTTGAATCATATGAAGCACGACGGTCAAATTTATAATCAGTATTCCGACGATCGTAATCATCATATCGACGATCTGGATAAGATTGACCTTGATGCCCTCGTCCTAGAGGATAATCACGATCATTCTGGTACCAATCTTCCTTACATCCTCTTTGATTCCAATGTTTTTCTTGCCGGTTAGCAAATGAAGGTTTGGACCCATCCTCATTCGGTGGTATATGATGCCACGGTTTACCATGGGAGACTTCCAAACCTAATCGTTCACGTACAAGTAAATTATAAGGCTAACCATTTGTATTTTTCTAAGCACCGAATAAAATACTTGCCTAACTTCAATCCATGCAAAACTCTACCGTTTTCCTTCTCAATAGCTTTTTTAACACTTTCTGGGTTATTATATTGAACAAAACCAAAACTATTTTTTATAGATATTTGCAAGATTTCCCCGTGAGGGGAAAAAATGTCGTAAAGTTCTTTTTTTGAAGTGGAATGTGTAGACAAATTTCCTAAAAATAAACGTGATCCAGATGGCAAGGCCTGAAAATCTGCGTCGGTTAATTTAGGCAAATTAAAAGGAAGTTTATGGTCAGATTTCTCATTATCAGCTTGAGAACTTGGGGAACGACGGCCTCGCCATCTACGAGGTTCTTTGCCATAATTATATTCCGTAGAATTATTAACAGAATTATCCCATGAAGGTGTGTTTTCAGTAATATTAGGATTTGAACTTGGGCCAAATTCACAATGTGACGTATCACCTGCAGTAGCAACATTATTTGTAGCAACATTATTTGGGACGTCAAAAAGATCTGCTGCTTTTGTGCGAAAAGATTTAGAAATTGAATCTTGATCAATTTGGGAAACGAGAATATCATCTGTATCCATATTGTTATTTTCATTTTCATTTTGATTAGTTAATCCAGTTTTAGGTAATGATTGCTCAAGGGATGGTTGAGGAATATTAGATAACTCTGGCGTTGGAGATTGACAGTATGGTTCGACAGATTTTTCAAGCGAAACCTGGTTCTGTATAGTATTATTGTCAGGGATGGATAAAGGCATTTTTGTCTGATTGTTTGGCACATCTATCTCTATCACACACAAACTCGGTGGAGTATGAACTACTCCTTCACCGAGAACAGTAACTATTTCTTCTTGGACAGAATCATGGTTTGTTTCACCAGTTGATTCCTGTTCGTAGTTAGTTAATTTATCATCCTCTAGAGAGCCTTTATTAGGTTGCTCTTCGCTTTGATCATGAGGTACAACATTCTCTTCAATTATTTGAGTAAAACTTTGAGACGTTGGTTGTTCTTTCGTTATGTTGTTACGAAACTCTTCACGATTTAAAGGTTGTTCAATAGAATCTGTCCGATTCTCAACCGATGGTAGGTTAAAAGACGTGGACGTATCATTTATTAATGAAGGATACGGCGAAACACATAAAGTGGTGTCATTATTACTTGTAGTGTCAACTTCTGTTGACTCGTTTAACCCATTTTGTTTATTAGAAAGATTTTGTACGTTTATATCCGACATTTATGGTGTTGTCGCTATTAAACGTGATGTTTGGATTCACGAGAGCCACTAAACAATGTAAAAAACTAGTAATTTTTTTTTCTTTGGGAATACGATAGTATTTGATCTGTTAACCTATTTATAGATATGGTCTGTGAGTTTGATAATGCCAGTAAGATTTAGTATTAATAGGTATTTTTGGCCCAATTCTATTGGCCACTTCTGGTATAGATAAACTGCTTTATTTTTGATTTAACGAAAAGGAAATATTTTTTTAAAAAGACGTTAACATAAAAAAAATCTGTAAGTTTGACCTCAAAAAAGCTTGGCAAGGGAAGACAGTTTGTCGGAGTTTTATTATGTGGTGTCGTGCCACTTTTTCATTAAGTAACCAAAAAATCGTAGTAATAACACAGATCTTCCGTCACCTCCAAAATTCCACTGTCACATGATTTTCTGTGATGCAAAATCGTGGATGGTTGTGTTAGAATTCATAATAAAAATTTTATTTAAAAAGAAATTTTAAATTTCATTAAAATATAATATCGTTAAATTTTTTAATGATTTTTTAGCAAGCTTAGTTTATTTTTATTTACATAAAAAAACTCTTTTCTGTTTTTTATTTTTTTTTTATAAGTAAAGAATATTTGATATATAAAATAATTAAAAATTTTCAAAATTTATTTACAAAACAAGTAACAAGGACTAAAACCTTTATATTCAGAAAATGAAAGCAAGTTTACTTAATTATGTTAAGTATTTCAATGAGTAATTAAAACAGAAATATCAAAAAAACAAGATTTTTAAATTTAAAAATTAATATATTTAATAATATAAAAATAAATAATAAGAAAAACAAAAGATTTGAAGGTTTTTTAAACAATATTAAGAATTAATAATAAAATAGAATACAGAAATTTTAATAATAAATAAATATTCAAAAATACATACAAAAAGAAAATATTCATTTATTTTATTAGATTAAATATATCAAAATATAACAAAACAATCAAATTTAAAATTTTTTTTGAGGGGTATAGTGACCTAGTGAAGTGATCAGGTTATCAACCTTTCAAGTGGTAGGTTGGGTGTTCAAATCCCATCAACAGTAAAAATTTGGATAATCACCTATGTAATATTTGTAATACAACAACTGTTACTAATGATTAGATTAGGATATCTGTAATAGTGATCATACCAGTATGACTATCAGATCATAGAGTATCTGTACAATATTGAAGTTATACAAAGAAATACAAACTGACAAATCAGATGATGCAAACACTAAATAAGTTCTTGGGATTATATAAATCTGTTGAAATTGGATAACAAGAAGTCTATTTAGAAAAATCAGAATAAAGAAGTATCTAGATCTTTGATAGTTTTACTGTAAAGGCTAGCTTAGAGAAACAGATACCAAGATCTAGTACCCAGTTATAGTAGTCAAACAGACAAGAACCTCTGGGTTATAAGTTTCAAAGGTATCACCAACCAGATTGCTAGAATGAACTGAAAAAAAAGAATATCGGGCTGATCTGATATACTAATAGACTAGTCATAGTCCTACACAAGTTATTTGAATTGGAAGTTTGGTAAAAAAAATAAAAAAAAAGGCAAAGATATATTAAAGTATCAGAGTTATACTGTGAAGTAGATGTTGAGGTCTAAATAAACTCTACAAAGGTATAGTGATTTAATAGTTAACCCTAATTACAAGTATTAGTTCTGCTATAATAATATCTAGATCAGTTATAAAAATAGATACAGAAGGCTCTGGAAGATTTATCTTAAAAATAAATTAGTTCTAAAATTGAGATGATGATCTGGATATCTGGGTATGATCTAGTGAGTTAATACAGTTTATAGGTTCAAAGAATTTAAAATGAAACATCCAAACAGGAGTGTTAGATATGACAATTAGTAAGAAACCTTTAGGCAGAGTTCTTAAATAGGTAATATAAATAAGTTATATATATAGCCAATTGTATGCTCTCCTGTAATGGTTCATTGAACCACAATACTAACAAGTGATTAATAAAAGTCAAAAGACCAAAGAGGTTATCTTAAAAAAAAAAAAAAAAAAAAAAAAAAACTCTTTTTTATTTATTATCAATTTGAACTGAATTTTTATTGTTGACAAAATAAAAATTAATAAAAAAAACAAAGACTTTTTATTTTTTACTAGAACTAAAACAAAGGTTCTTGTTTTTAAGAAACATAAACTTATTTCATTTAATTTTTAAAAACATAAAAGAGTTTTATTTGAAATAAACTTTATTTTAAACAAACAAATTATAAAATACAAGACAAGTTTCTTTTTAAACAACAATACAAACTAAAATGAATAAGTAAAGTAAAAACTAAATAGAAATGCTATCTTAGCAACAGAATACAAAAGTAATATTACAAAAAAAATAATAATAAAAGTTCAAAAATTGTAATAACTAAAAAAGATAATGTCTCAAATAAAGAACTGATAACAACAAAGATATATATACATGAAATATCATATGATAATGAAAAAAAAAATCACATGTCAGATGCTAAAACATATATTGAAGCATATACTAAGGTACATAACAAAGCACATACCAACTCATATATTAAAACATATACTAACTCAAATATATTACAAAAAAGCAAAAAACAATAGTCTAATCTTTTTGTAAAACTAAAAAAAAAAGCAGTCTATATACTCTATTTTATTATTTAGAAATTTCATTAAGTTAAAAAATAACAACATTTTGATTTTTAATATCAAAACCTTGCATTACTTTTTTTTTAGTTAAAGTCCCTATCTTGGAAGTTGCGATGTTTTTATTCAAGTATATTAGAACATAGCATGCCACCAGGAGCTTACCTTACATTGGAGATTATAACTAGCCACACATGCACTTTTGGTGCCTAATTTAAGTAGTTCACTTACATATTACTATATAAGTTCTACACTAGTTGCCATACCTGCAAGCCAACTAAGAGTCTTGCCTATTTAAAGCTTTTGTATATGCAGTCTTCCTTGTATTATAAGAACATCTCAAGGTGCCACCCATTCAAGTTCCTGATGCTTATCAGTATCCTTAGGACTACTTTATCCTCAATAGAAAACTTACTAAAGCCTTTATGTCTCATATATATAGACCTAGTTTTATGCAACACATTATAGTTACCTAACACTTGCAGTCACAGGGGTTATCTGCTTAACCACTATGTTACACTATTTCTACCCTTGTAAAGTTTACTAAAACCCCAATACCTATCTTTTCGGCATCTTCTCCATCATCTCCTACTAGCTGCAACTCGGAACCATCAGTCTTAGTCCAGACTACCAATCCAAATGGCCTGGTATAGTATACTTCTATATCCTTTTCCTTTGATGAACCTGGCAGCCTAGTTGGTTATATGCTCCTCTATACATATTTGCCATCCAGTTTTAATCTTCAGTTTTTATGAAGATGTTTCATGGGCTTCAACTAGTCCGATAGTACCATCAAAAGTTCATGCTACCTCTTTACTCAGGAATTTCCAAGTGGGTTTCTATCATCTCGGTTTCTTAGTCTTCTATGCCTGGTGGTCTTATTGTGGGTTTGCACTGATGTCTTATGCAACACTGGTAAACATTCCTCTATATACAGTAATGTTACACTTCACATAGATGCCTAAGCTCCCAATGTCAGGGGGACCCGACTTGGTGTATCTGGGTAACAGCCACATAAGGCCAACTGATTGACAGGAGACAGTTATTGTAATGCAGATATAATTTCCAAATGTTGTTGTAGGTGGAATTTGAACCTTAGACCTGCCACTTGAAGGATGACAACCCAACCACTACACTAGGAACCTTGCATTACTCTTTTAACAAGATTATTATTTCTCAATATAAATATATAGGACAAAATGTGATTACTGCAAAATAGTACTTTGCCAAAAGTGACTAAACACACTTATAACTAACATTTATTAGTAATAAATAGTTTAGATACTATACTAATAAGAGTATAGTAATCTTTAATCAAACCTATTATAGATTTATTTTTACAAATAATAGAAGATTCTTTCTTCTTATTAAAGTTAGAAACATGTTATTTAACAACAAAGAACAAGTCTTCAAAGCAATCCTAGAGACCTTTGAAAGGTTTGGTAAAATCATAGTTATTAAATTACTTCTTATTAAGAGTACTTCTTATGCTACTAACCAATAGGTTATAATCTTTGAGATGACTAACAATCCAAAACTGAAAACTAGAATTTTATACTATATTTTTCTATGAGACAACAAAGTTATAACTAAATAGAAGACAGTTTCTAAGGTTTGCTTCTTTTGTAATCAGAAAGGATACCTAAAAAAAAATTGTAAACAATTTAAGAAAACAGTTAAACTTAGACAATAATATAAGAAGTATCAAGAAAACAAAGCCAAATAGATAACAAAACCCTTATATAATGTTTTAAAAACTTTTAATATGCAAAACAAATTACTATACAAGAAAACTTTTTGAAAAAAAAATTCAGTTGTTCAAGAATGTGAAGTCATTGCAGTTACTATTTTGCAATTTAACAAAGAATCTCTTGTTTGGGCAAGTAATCAACTTGATTTAAAAATTGATAACAGAAAATCCTTAAACTAATAAGAAGTTCTATCAAAAATAAATACAGAAAACTTGGTTATGTCTAATCAGCAACAACAAGCTGAAAGGTAATTAGCAATATACCAAACTACTCTCTTTCTTAATCTTGAGAAAAATAAATCAAAATTTATATTAGTTACTAACAAGCAAAAAAAAGTTAAAAAAAGCTTTTACAAAAAGCAAGAAGAAGAAAAACCCTACTTGAAAACCAGAAATTTGAATAAAAACAAAACTCTTGAAAACATATAAATTTTCTCTTTATCTAAACAATAACTAAATCAAAACTAACACTAGCAACTCTAAATATCAAAGAGCTTAATAACAAATAAAAACAAAGAAATACTTTAATATTATTAAAATCTTATAAACTAAACATTATTCTTCTACAAAAAACAAATCTTAACAACAAAGTTATCAAAGAATTTTTGTAACAATAATGACTTTTTAACTTAGTATGATTAAGCAAAGTAGCAATTCTAACAAAAAATAAAAACATTTTATTTAAAGATAACAAAATTAAATAAAATAGAAAAGTTATTACAACAATTTCATTATACAGAAACTACACTCTCAAAATTACAAATATATATACACCATCTAATCAATTAAATAGAATCTTTTTTTTTAATCACTTAACTTCAACAATAAATCCAAAAATATAAATATAATTAGAAAAGACTTTAATACAATACAAATATCTAATTAGACAAAGACCAAATTAGTACTTCTATAGCACAAAAGAACTTCTTAAGAACTCTGCTCTTAGAAAATCTTAAGAACTTTACAGACATCTTTTTAGTCTTAAAAAATATATCTTTTTTTACTATTTTCCAAAAAACTCAAGAGAATAGAACTATGGCTTCTCATTTTAACATATTTTTATTGATAAAAATTATTTACATTTAGTTACAAAGCTGAACATTCTTTATGATAACTTAGATCACAAGTTAGTAAAATACATCTTCAACTTTTAACAAATCTCAAATGAACCAACAATCTGAAGATTTGATAAAAGAACTCTTATAAACACTCTTTTTGAAAAAAATCTAAGAGAAGAGCTTTAAGAAACAAGAAACAACAATAACTAAAACTTTATTAAGATTCAACTATAATTAATTATCAGAGCTTACAAAAAGTCCAAGATAACTAAAAACAATATCATGAAGCTCAATATAAAAATTACAGATTTTAATAAGAAACTAGCTAACAATTCATTTAACAATAGTTTGCAAATACAAGCAGATAATTTAACTTATCAACTGCAGAAAGAACTTACAAACATAACAAAAAAATAGCAAATATGCTTAAAAGCAAAATGGATTGAGCAAGAAGAAAAATTAACCAAATATTTTTTTGCCAAATACAAAACAAAAAAAGCATATGCATCACTGTCTGAAATAAAAATTTCTAATGCATTGACCCAAAATAAAGATAACATCATATAATACTTAAAGATCAATATGCCAAAATCTATAGCCAAAAAGAGGTAGATTTTGAAAATATCAATGAAATTACAAAAAACATCAACCAGGTTTCAGATTAACAAAACATTTCACTTACAAAAACTTTCTCAAAAGAAGAGATTACAGAAGTAATTAAGAGGCTTCTAAACAACAAATCTCTAGAAACTAATAGTCTTACTTATAAATTTTATAAACACTTTAAGAAAGTTATTACTCTTATTTTATAAAAGATCTTTAATAATACTTTATTTATTGGCAATATACCTATCTTATAGACAAAAAGTCTAATTATCTTAATATTTAAAAAATCTTTAGAGTTAAATAATATTAACAACTAGAGACTAATCTCTCTAATAAACTGTAACTTCAAAATTTTTATAAAGATCTTGGCTAATAGGCTTAATAAAATATGTAAAGACTTAGTTTTAAACTATTAGCAAGGCTTTATAAAAAGCAGTATTATAACAAACATAGCATTAGATATACTAACAGTTATGAGAAACTATCAAAACAATACTAAGCAAAATTGACTGCTTTTGGTAAATTAGCAAAAAATATTTAACTGTGTTAATTATAATTACCTCTTAGAATGCTAAAAAAAATAAACTTTAATTTTAGATTTATAAAGCTAATCAGAACCTTATTTACTAACTAAACTAATCTTCTTTCATTTTTCTTATACATATTGGTTTTTAACTCTCTATTGCAAAAACTGAACAGAAAGCTTCTCAAAATCCAGTTAGAAGACATAGCCTTCAAAGCTTCAGCTTATACAAATAACCTTATATTAGAAATTGGTTTTAGAGCAAATTAAAATATTATTAAAAGATACTTCATATTATATAAAGAAGCCTCAAATACAAAAATTAATTAAGACAAATCTAAACTAATTCTACTTATAAATACAACTTGAAGTTTTGAATTTGTAAATAAAAAAAATCTCAAATTAATATTAGAACAAGAAGCTATTACCATTTTGGGTTATAAAGTTTATTTCAATGGTCTTCTAAAAAAAAACCTTTGGCTTTTTACAATTAATAAACTTAAAAGCTTCTTTAAAAGACTAACAAGCAAAAACCTCTTGTTTAAAGGCAAAATTCCTTTAGCAAACTTCTTGATTTTGTTTCAAATTTGGTATACAGCATATCTACTTTCTTCAAGTAAAAAGCATGTTACAGAAATTAATGGTATAATATTTCTTTGGATTAAAAACAAATTCAAAATACTCTCAAGGTTTATAGTATTTCAATAAGCATACAATGCTGCAAGGTTGCAAGCTTTAATAATAGAAAAAATGCTTAAGGCATAACTACTTTTAATATAGCTAAAGCTATTTTTGAAAAACTATTTCTGAACTAGACTAAAAAAAAAAGAAAATTAATAATGCATTAGAACTTAAAAGAAATATATTAGTATATACTGCCTTAAATATCAAAATTATTAAAACTAAAGACTGGCTCAAAAAATAAAAACCTTATCTGCTTACTTAAAAAAGAATTTATAACAAAATAAATATTTTTTTAACTGACCATAAAGCAAAGAAAATCTATGTCTAGGTGACTTTAAAATAAATAAATTTTCAGTCAAAAAAATTTTAAACTTTTGAAAAACTTCATGTTTATTAAACAATACTGCCCAGTTTTAAACACTCTTAACAAGCAATAACTGGCTTTTTGTTGTACCAATAAATAACAAAAAAATGAACACATTTTGAAAAATATATTACAAAACATTACTTTTAGATTACTGTCTAAAATATATAAACCTTTTAATTAAAGAAAGTGCTTATTTTATGATGTTTAGAAAAACAATAAACAGTAAACTACTTTGCTATTTATTATAAGACTAGTAAAAAGGTTTAAAACAAAATATATACTTTTTTACAAACAAGCATACAGAAAACACTCCTATTCTCAATTAAAGAAATATTTAATACCAGTAATATTAAAGGTTAACACCACTCACAAGAAACCTTTTGGTCCTATATTAATGCTATATATAAAATTTGGTATTGCTATATATCAGCAAGATAGAGAAACAACATATATATATCTACAATAATTTCTTCTATAATAGCCAAGCATTTGGCTAATAAAATTGAAATTTTGTTCAAAAAAAATATATTAATAATAATTCAAAAAAAACTAAGCTTTTTAAATGCTTAAAAATACTGTAAATATTCTTCTATATTGGCAATAATTAAAAATAAAAAACATTATTTGCATTTTTAAACAGTTAGCCTAAAAAAATATATATATAACAAAACAAATAAAAGATATAATTATATATCGTTAGTATTACTTATAAGACAAAGCATGTTACTAATTATAAGACAAAGCATATCAATAATTAATTAGTCTTAAATGATTTACTAATTAGATAAAATCTAAACAGTAGTTAGAAGAACAGAATAAGTTAAGCTCTTAAAAAATATAAAAATTGTAGACTTAATTATATAAAATAACAAAAAAGTTATAAAAAATAGAATAAGAAAAAAAAATTTAAGATTTGATAAAAAAGAAAAACTATTACTTAATTGATAATCTATAAAAAAAAAAGAATTTGTATTAATAAAATTTATAACATTATGTATAAATATTGAAATTAGCAGTTATAACTATTTAAAGTTAAATTTTTATTAATCTAATATTGTTTGGTCATTTAATAAAAATTATAGATCTAGTTTTTGCAAGTCTAATAATAATAAAATTAATAAAATTAGTTAAATATATAAAAAAATACAACAGTTTAAGTTTAATTTTTTTTATAAAACTATAGAAATTGTAATTTTTTTTTTTTTTAGAGTTAAGATGAAGTTTTGTTTATATTTTTATTAATTTGTTGAAGATGTTTCTAGAAGCTTTTCTAAATATAAATTACAAAATCTATTTTAATTACAAATTTATTACAAGAGTAAAACTCAGACTATAAAAAGAAATTAACTATTATCTATTTAATTTATCTGCAACCTAAACCTACTAGAGTAGTTAAAACTCATCTAGATTTGATAGTATAAATGTTGTTTGTAAAGTAACTTTAAAGTATTTAATAGTTAAGCTATATATTAATTTTACATAGAGTATAACCAAATGATAAACAAGTATTTGAAACAGTATGTTTTAAGCTTAATAGTTTGCATAAATTGCAAGTTGTTAATTGTGATTCTTGTTTATTTTTTGTTATTAAGATAAGGTCATGCTCCTAGTCTTTATTAATATATTTGTTATAACTAATATAATTTATATTATATATTATCTATCACTATATTTTTATTCAGATATAGGACTCAAACATATTTATCTACAATCTAAATCTACTAAAGTTTTGTATTATGTCTTACTTACACCTAATCTGAATTTTTTTGTTTCACTACTAATTATATTAAATAATCTACATATTCCTTTTATATCTTGCAACCTATTTTTAACAACTTTTAAATTAGTTTACTATATCATTTGCTTCTTTTAAGCTCTTATTTTTAGTTTGCCTAAAGGGTGCCTCTTTAGTACATATCTCAAGTCAGGGTCTTGCTGCTACTGCTAACTTTTTATTTTAAGTACTGGTAACATATATCTTAAGCCAGGTTCCTGCTACTATTACTGGTTTGCAACCCTTTTTAGTCTTAGCATTATTTTTAATAAATTGTATATCTAAACTGCCTTTTAAGTACTTTCTTTTATAATATAAATAGAACTATATTTTGGAGATAGATAAACATTTTTTTTCAGTCATTGACTAACATTTCTGCTACTATTATCTAGTGCTGCAAGTTTTTCTTTATTCTGTTTTCAGTTACAGGCAATCCTCTTACCTTTTTAAGAACATTTTAGCCCAAATCTACATTTAGACTAAGGTGTTTATATCATGTTTAAGTAGGTTTTTATTTTCAATTTAGGTATCTTAATCTTGATTAGTACAGCATTTATATTGGTATGTTCTATTTGTTTTACTGTAAACTTTTATATAAATATGACAAAAACTCTAGTTTGAAATCTTTAGATATACAGAACAGGTCACAACTTCTTTATATGGATGGCTATCTTTTCTTAGTTATTCCAATCTTAATAAGACTAATCTTTTGTTACAAACCTTCTATGTATAAACTGTTTCTTTTATTATCTCAGTTCATATTATCTTGTTATTATCCTCTCAATCAAGTATTTTACAAATTGGATGCAGAGATATTGGTATTGCTCTGTCTTTAGAGAACTTACATGCATAACTTTTTGTATAATAGAATCTTCTGTAATGCTACTATTATATGTAATACCCACATTTTACAAAGTTGGTTTCTTTTCAAAAATTCTTTTTTTTCATCAAATACTGCACTTGGACTTGACCATAAGGCTTCATGTTTAATTACAAGCTTCTATAGGTTACAAAAATTAAAATCTTTTGATTTTTGTTTTTAGCCAGACTTGAACTGTTAACCTTAACTATGAAATTATAGAAGCTTAACCACTAAGCTATAAAATCTAAACTTTAATTGTAATTCTTGTATTAATATATTTTATTATATTTTATTATAAAAATTTTCTTTAGTTTTTATTTTTTTTTTATTATAAATTGTCAATTAAGTTAGATTAAAAAATGATAATTAAACTGTATAAAAAAAATAGAAATAGATCTAATAAATATAAAATTCTAATTAAAAACATAACATATAATAATTTAGATATAAAATTAATTAAAAAATAACAATTAAATTAAGATATAAAAAAATTTTTTATTTTTAAAAACAAAAAGAATCAACTAAAATTAAAAAAAAAGTTTATTTTTCATACAGATAGTTTTTTTAAGAAATTAGCATTAAAAAATATTTTAAAAAGTAATTATATAAAAGTAAAATATATATAAATAAATATAAAGAAAGAAAAATTATTAGACAAAGATGCTATAAGTGTATAAAACTGATCATAATTAACAAAAACTAAAATAAAATATGGCAACCTAGTGTTATCCTATATCTACTTCTTTTAAGATAGTAGGTAACTAGAGCGACCTTAGACAGTGAACACTTTTTGTAA
>CAJVQA010006570.1:0-14754 GCA_910591915.1 Cetraspora pellucida | reverse complement strand
CTAGTTGTAACCTCCAATGTAAGGTGAGCCCTTGGTGGCACACCGTGTCCTAATATACTTGAATAAAAACATCGCAACTCCCAATATAGGGACTTTAACTTAAAAAAAAAAAAAAAATAAAAAAATAATAATAATAACAAAGCAAATAAGTAGTCTCTTTTCAAGACTCAACAAACAGAATAATGTAGGTGAATTAACAAGACTTAGAATAGCTTAAAAATGCCAAAAAGCAGGCTTAACAAAAGACATTTGAGACAATAAAAAAAAAATAGAAGTCAAGAAGTTTTGGAAGAACAACTTAGTCTGTCAAACAATAGCTAAAACAAAAGAAATAGAAATATACATCAAAGCAGAAAAACCCTTATAGAAAGTTTATAAACATGATAAACAGATAAGAAACATGTTAGAGCCAAAAACATGAATAGCAAGAAGTAGAACAATAAATGAATAGGAGTTATTATATCTGAACCAACTTATAGATATAAAAAATAACAATCTAATCATATAGAGATAGCTCAAGAGTCTTTAAGAGTCTGTTATGCAAAAGAAAGAAAGCCAAGTAGTTTAGCAAAATAGAAAGAAAGATGCTAAAAACACAAGTAAACAAAGAAATACAAGACTATTACAAAATAGAAAGATATAATACACAAGCATTAAAGATTAAGTAAACAAAGATGTCTGAAGACCAAAGAAAAAAAAAAAGAATTATATATAGATCAAAATATAACTAGCAACTAAGTAAAGTAATTAAGAAAAAGAAAAAAAAATGTTAGTAGAGTATTGGTTAATGCATATAGAAGAAGGAAAGATATTAATAAAATTAAGTATATGCAAAGATTGTAAAAGCAGTTCAGAACAGACAACAGACAAGTGTAAGAGATAAATAAAATGAGACTACAACATAAGAGTAATATTAAAGTTACTAATAAAGAAAACTAATAATAAGATAAATACAACATTA
Source organism: Cetraspora pellucida (assembly GCA_910591915.1). NCBI lineage: Eukaryota > Fungi > Glomeromycota > Glomeromycetes > Diversisporales > Gigasporaceae > Cetraspora > Cetraspora pellucida. The sequence goes on along the minus strand of CAJVQA010006570.1, from coordinate 13,793 downwards.
AAGTAAATACTAAAAAACAGAATAATAGAAAAATAAAAAAAAGATAAAATAAAGTTACTAGAAATAAGAGATGTAATGATCTAGTAAAGTGGTCAGGTTGTCAACTCCTAAGTGGCAGATCTAAAGCTCAAATCCTATAGATAATAAATTTTGAAAAATAGGTTTGTGTTATAGTAACTGTCTCTGTTAATTAGTTGAATTAGTATATCTGTAACCTTCAATTGCACTATTTTAAATAAAAGCTCAGAGCATTTATACTAAGTGTAATGTTATACATATAGAGAAATGTATAACCAGTATTGCATAAGACTTCAGTATAAATTCATGATAAGACCATCAGACATGAAAAGCAAAAAAACCAAAGAGTTGAAAATCTACTTGGAAATCCTAAGTAAGAAAATAGCACAAAACTTTTAACAATGTTATTAGACTGATGGAAGTTCATAAAACATTTCTAAAGAGATAAGCAGATAAACTGAATAGCAAGATATATAGAGGAGTACATAACCAACCAGACTGCCAAAATTACTAGAAGAAAAGAATTCTAAGGTATATTATATCAGGTTATCTGAATTAGAAGTTCAGAGAGTTTTGTTGGTTCTAAATAGTAGTTAGTAGGAAATGATAAAAAAGATATCAAAAAGATAGATACTAGAGTTTTAGGTAAACCTTATAAAGATAAAAGCAGTTTAATGGTTAGTCCTGACTGCAAGTAATAGTTTAAGCCAAAATAATATCAAGTAAGCTATAAGTATGAGATACAGAATATACTAGTAGGTTTAGTACAAAGTTAAATATAACTTAGTAATCATAGCATATCTTTACTAGTTTACTAAAGTCATTAGTAGAATGTGATTGATACAAAATCAGAGTGCTTAAATAAAGAATTTATAGGTGAGTTCTAGGTATAGCAACTAGTATAGAACCTTTGAACAAACTACTTAAATTAGACAATAACTAAAGTTGTATAAGTGGCTAGTTGTATACTCTTTTTATAATTACCTCTGCATTGTTACATTAACAAATGCTAGCCAACTGATACTATCAATAAAATCCTAAATCATATGTACTTACCTTAACATTAAAAAAAAATAAATAAAAAAAAGTTACTAGAAATAAGACAAACAGAAGAATTAGAAGTAGAACTGAAGTATGATGACTTAGTAAAATGGTTAAGTTGTCAATCTCCCAAGTGGTAAGTTGAAAGTTCAAAACCCACTAATAACAAAAATTTGAAAAACTATCTATATTATATCAGTATTATGAGAGATAAGCAGTATTATGATAATAGCACTCTGTTAATCAGTTAGAATTAGTACCTGTAACATAGTTATACCAGATAACTGATAGGTCATAGAGTATCTGTGTAATGTTGGAATTATACAGAGAAATGCAAACCAGCATTGGGCAGTACAAATCTAAGATAAGTCCTTGTGGCTGTATAAATCTGTGAACTGGAAAACCAAAGCCTACTTGAGAAAACCTGAGTAGAGAGATAGTACAGATCTTTGACAGTACTACTATAAAGGCTAAACTTAGAAAACAGATACCAATGTGAAAAGAATTAGGTGGGCAAGAACCTCAAATAAGGAATACTATCAACCAGGCTGCCAGAAGTCTCAAACTAGAGAAAAAGAACCTTGAGGCCAAACTCTGAGGTATTAGAAACAAGTCATAGTCCTATTGGGCTATCTGGATTAGGAGTCTGAGATCAGAAACAGAGGTATACTATAAGTACTAAGAATATGCTGTAAAGTTGATGCTGGGATCTGGGTAAACTCTACAAGGGTGAGCCTTGTTAACAAGATACTAAATATGGGTAGTTAGTTAGCAAGAAGGCCCTCTGAAGCCCTACAGTCAGGTGATGTACTCTGAAATGTGTAACAGGCTGATAGATGCATAAACAAAAAGGTCACAGTTAGGTTAAACAGCATTTAGATATACAGAAACTTGTGTGCTATTTGTCAGTATAAGTATAGAGATCAGAGTATTTAAATAGGTAATCTTTTAGTAGATTACAGGTATGACAGCTAGTATAGAACCTGCTGTGCAGATGAACTACTTAAAATAAACAACCAAAAGTTATACATATGACTAGTTGTATACTTATTTTGTACAAATTATATAATTATAATTAAAATACAATAAAGACAATAATCACTAATAACTACAACCTTAGCATAAGCAAAAAAAAAAAAAGAAGTAGAACTGATTAGAAATCAAGAATTAAATAACATGATCACAAATTAGTTAGTAAAGATATTAATATAAAACAAGAAAAGAAACAAGAAAAAATATAGTTTCTGTACTAATAAAGCATTATATAAGAAAAAAAAAGAAAACAATATAGAAAGAATAGGTATTAGTTGGGTACAAGTAGAAGAAAAAGAGATTGGCCAGAGAAGAAAGCCATATTGGAACTTGAAGGTTGGCCTTTAGCAACAATAGCAGAATTAGCAGCAATATAGACAACAATCTTAGCAGCATCAGAAGGAAAAGTATAATAATGTTCACAAACAGCATTGTAGCATTAAAGAATATTAATAGAGCATTTCAAAATGTAAAAGAGAAAAGAACTCTAAAAAAGAAAAACACAATATAAATAATGAACATTGTAGGTCTTATTAAGAGCAAAAACATGTATACTATAACTATATTTCATATATTATTATAATATAAGGCCAGAGTGCTAACTTTCTTTTCTCTAAACCTTTTATATTTAAGGTCTTTAAAATTTCTTCTATTAACTAGAGATGTTTTTCTTATAGTTCTATTTGAAGGAAGGTATATCTTTTCTTCTAGAAAATTTAACTAATTTAACAGTTAATGGCAAAATGGCTTGAAATTTGTTTTTGATTTATATAGTTTTTATCAATTTCTTTGTTAATGTATATGAGACAATATCTTAGTAGTAATGCATTGTTCTAAAGTCTTCAAAAAATGTTTTTCTTTTTGTTAAATAGTTCTTTGCACTAAAACTAATTAGAAGCTCTTTCAGAATCTTCTAATAAACATAGTGAAATTTGTGTTATAGTAGATTTAATCGAATTTTGGTTAAAAATTTAGTAGCTTCTTGTACTAAAAATTAGTTTCTAGAACTATTATAGACTTTTAATTGCAACATATTCTATGACCAATTACTAGTTGCAAAAATAGATCCTTTAAGTTTTTTTATGCAGTTAGGTATAGCTTCTAATAGTCAGCCTACTCTTTAAGTCTTATTGGCATTTTGGTAAGAGCTGTTATTATGATTAAATTTTTTTTAGTCTAAAGACTTTGAGAAATAAGTAATCTTTCAATTTTGACCTATAGGCTATTTGCAAAGAAAAGTTTTAACCAAATTGAGGTGAGTCTAAAGCCTAAAATGTCTTTAAGTACTAGAATATTAAGATCATTTTTGTTATAATTTAGTTGAAATGTTAAATATTTTGGTAGTAGCTTAGATCTGTTTTTAATTCAGCCAGATATGAGCATATTAATTTTCTACTAAGAGGTAGTAGGTATGCTATATACCAAATGTTTAAGATAAGAAGAGATTTGAATAGCAGAATCTTTTCTTTAAATAATAAGTTTCTTGTTGAGATCTTTTCTATTTTATTCTTAATATTTTAAGTTATTCTTTTTCAAATTTGTTTTGATAGATCTACTTTGAATTCTAGAATTCTTAACTGACTGTTTTTATTTGCAATCTTAAAAAAATTTTGGTTTGAAAGACTGGTTACTTTGGTTTTAGTTATTATTAGTATTAGAACTGATTTTTTAAAGTTAATTCTGACATTAGCTGCCACTTCAAATTTCCAAAATATTAGCAAGAGACTTTTCTAATCTGTTAAGTTATTTGTATATGCAGCTGCTTTAAAAAGGAGTCCTGTAATTTGTATTCCAACTAGTTTTTCTTGAATTTTTAAGATTAAAAGGTTTAAAGCTATAATATAAAGAAGGAGTGAAAGTAGATTACCTTGTCATACACAATCTAATGATTCTTGTAAATTTGTCATCAAACTCTATATTCTCCAGTATTTGAAAAATAAAGCTGTGCCTAATTTTGTTAAAGGCCTTTTGTTGATTTAGTAAGAGAATCCAATAAGAGAGAGTTTGATCATTTTGATTCCTTAGTGTTTAGTACTATATCAAGGATAGATCTTTTTTTTTATGAAAGCTTGTTGGGCTGGGCTAATTATTTTTTACAAATTAAATTAATTTTGTTAGCCAAGACTTTCATAAATATTTGTTACAGTTTGTTAGTAAAATTGGTCTCTAGTTGTTTAGATCAGAAAGATTATTTAACCTTTTGGAAATTAAGATAATAATGCTTTTGGTCTATAATTTGGAAACTGTATTAGTTCTCAGGCAGTAGTTAAACAAGTTAATGATTACTAAAAAAACTTTATCTTTAATTTCTTTATAGAATTTATAGTTTAAATCATCTAATTCTGATGTTTTATTATTTGAAAGTTGACTAATTACAGCACTTACTTTTTTTACTAAGATATCTTTAGTCAAAGCTGAATTATGTAACATTGATACTGATGGTAGGCTTTGTATAAAGAAGCTTATTGCTTCTTTGTTTATTTTTTTATCTTTATAAATTTCTTAATAAGCTTCTTTAATGTAATGCAGAATATTTGTAGAATTCTGAGATTGACTACTGTTGGAAATTCAGACTTTGTCTTTAGCTGATGTGCAGCTTCTAGATTTATAAAGTAAATAAAAAAATCTAGTAGATTTTTTACTTTCTTCTATTCATTTTGCATTTAATTTGGTTTGCTATTTGTCTAAAAGTACTTAGACTTTCTCTTGCAGCTAGAAATTAATATCTTTGCTTAGTGCTAGCAGCTTATCTGACTTTTCTTTAGCAATTTTATTGTTAATTTTGGTAAGTTTTTTTTGAAGTCTTTGGATTTTCTTTTCTGATAAGAGCTGAGGTCTAAAGGCCCTTGCAATTAATTGGATCCTACATTTGTATAGGTTCTATTTAGAAAAGTCCATTATATTTTGAATTTCTTTTATTATTTATATTCTAAGCAATAGGTTGTTTTAACTATTTTTGTTAAATCTCTATTGTTTAGCCTTAGTGAAGTTAGAGGTTAACTAAAGCTCACAGTTTACAAGCAGATGGTTTGAGTTTCCAAACTGAGTTGTAATATGTTTGCAGCAATGTCTATAATTAGCATTAATAAAAATATAATCAAGTTTTATAGCCATTCTTCTACTACCTCTAGTATTTTAATAATAAGTTATAAAGGGTTTTTTTCTCTGTTTCAAACTTGCTATGTCTATAAACTCTAAGGTAAGTCTTTTGAGAATTTTTCTTATAAGGTCACTAGTTGGAAATAAGTCACTAATTATATTCATTTGTAGGTTAAGACTAGTATTAAAATCTTTTACTATAATGTTTATGCATTTATCATTTACTTAAAAGGCCTAATTGTTAAAAAAGATAGTTATGTTCTTAATATTTAGAAGTGCATAGACATTAGTAAACTTGAAGGGTTGTTGCTTATAAATTAGTTTCATAATAATAACTCACTCATTATGAAAATCTTGAATTTTAGTAAATGAAATGTTTTGATTGCCTGTCAGTATTGCAGTTTTTAATATTTAGTAGGTGTAATAGCTCTACTGTTGTTACAAAAAATTTCTGATATTAAGATTTTTTAAATTTGTTTATTGAAGCATTATTATATCTAAATAGTATAATTTAGTAGTATCAATGTTCTGTATGTCTTATTTATATTATTTAAATCTTTAATATTTAGTATTGCAATTCTAATTTTTTTAACTATAATAATTGTTATAAAAGGGAGAAATGATCTAATAAGAACTCTTTCTGATCTCATAGCTGTTCTTAAGCCTATTGCTGTTTTCTTGTATATTTGTAACTTTTTGCTAAATTTTAGATTTGTATTTAGACAAAACCAAAGTAAAACCATCTTTATCTTTGCTTTAAAGGTTTATAGATTGACTTGAAGTACTCTATACACAATAGCCAAAAAGTTCAATAAAGTCTGCTTTCAGCTGTAGTTGCTTTCAAAATTTGTTTTTTAATAGACAGCATCTGCTAATATAATTTTATTTCCTCAGATCATAAAGGTTCTATTTTAGATTCTTTATTTAATTTTAAATTAGTTGAAGTAATATTTTTTTCTTATTTATCTATTGTTGAGATAATATTTTCTTTTTGTTTATCTATATTTATATTAAGCTCATTAGTTAAATTATAAGAGTTATCTAAACTTAATATTAGTAGCTTTTTTTTTTTCTGTTAAAGAGCTGTTTATTTTCTTGTTTTTTTTTGCATTTTGTGATTTTTGTGAAGATTTCTAATTTTTACTGATGTTTTGTATTCTGAATATTCTTTTTTAATATGTTCTGTTTTATTACAAAAATAATATAATTTTGAAGCTTCTCTTTAGTTAGTTGTTACTTTTTGATCTCAAACATGTATGTATCTAGAAATTCTAAATGCCAAGTTTGAGTCTTCTGTTGTTTCAAAAATCACAACCTACTGATCTAAGAGAACTAAGCTGTCTTTATAAACTAGTGGCTTAATAGACAAAATAGTATCAATATTTTAAAAGGCCTTCTTAATGCATTCTAAAACAAAGTTATTTTTTCTCATTAGGGTATTATGAAGTCTTATTAACAAAAAGTTGCATCTAATGTTTATAAAAATGTATTCTTAAATATTTTGTTTAAAGACTATGAGGCCTTTAGTTGTGTTTCTTTTATCTAAGAAGACAACTTTCAGATATATGCATTTGTTCTTAATAATTATTGATTTAATTGCAATTAGATCTTTACCAATATTCTTTTGCATAGCTTTGACAATATCAGAAGTAGAAATATTTTCTAAGCTATAAATTTCAAAAATTAGTATGTTTTTGTTTTTAGTATGAAGTTTTTTTCTGGAAAAATAAGTTAAATATGTTACTTTTCCTTTTTCAAGACAACTTCTTAGATTTTGCAAATATTTCTATAGACTTTAATTAGACATAATTGTGATCTGTTTTATGTTTAGCTATTTGATCTGTTTTAAGATTAGCATTAGTTAAATAATCATTTTGTTTTGGTTAGTGTTCTTTTACATGACAGATGCTGTCTACATGTTTTGTTTGTTTTGATACATCTTAACAAGTCACATCAGATAAAGTAACCAAAACAGTTTCTTTTTGCACAAACTTTGCATTTTCTTTATTTTTATTTTTAGACTTTGTGTCTTTAGCTTTAAGTACAGTATTGAGATCTTTGTGTTTTGATCTGTTATCTTTCTTTTGAATCTTGATTTAAGAAGCTTTGATATGTTCTAAGTTTTTTTTATTGCCTGCTTTATTGTTGAAGAGTTTGATTATTTTTATGTTCAAAGTTTTTGTTTTTTAGACTTTCCTGTTTAAACTATTTGCAGAAGTATTTGACATAATTATGCCAACTTGTTTTTATTTTCTAGATACAAGAGTTTTAGCTCTTGCTACATATTTTGTAGCTACATTCTGAAAATTTATTGTTTTTTATAAAATCAGATGTTCTTTACTTATAATTAATAAAAAACAGAAAAAAGTTTTTGATGTTTAACAAGTTTTAGAATAATGATTGTATTATTGTTATTTGTTATATTGATGTTAGTGTTTTTTAATACATGTTTATTCTTTAAAGTCACAAATTTACTAGCAGACTTTAGTCTCTTGAATATTTGGCTTTTGTGCTTAGTAACATGTAGGTTATTAACATTATAATAATTATTTATTTAATTTTTGTTGATATTGTTTTGTATATTATAAAAGAATATTCAATAGTTCTTGTAACTTATTAACTTTAATAGTTAAATCAATGATCTTGTTTGATTTGGGTATTGAATAGAAAATAGATCAAGTAAAGAACAAGTATTCAAATATAATATTAGAGCATCTGAATGTAGCATTAGGCAACTCTCCTTCTGATTTTGTTGTAGTGTATATTTTAATGACTAAGATTTGTTATAAAGAATTTTTCTGATTTATATTAGGTTTACAATACTATTTGCTTGAAATAAGAGCAATATAAAAAGTAGCTACTTGTAAATAAGTTATAATATAAAAGAAATGTTAGCATATAAAGTCTTTGTTAAATAATAAAAGGCAGATGTACAAATATATACTATTATTTAACAAAATTATATAATGTTTGATTCTTACTATTCTAATAGCACAAACACTTCATACTTTCAAAATCATTTCATAATTAATATCTTTAATTAAAGATTCAAAAAGAATTTGCTAAATGTCTTAGTTTTGTTCTTTAGGTTTAATATTAATTACTTCATTATCATTATTTATCTACAAACAAACATAATATTAAATATAAGCTACATTTACTCAAATATTAAGCTTAAAAAAAAAATACTTACTAATTGTTGCCATTCTACAATATAATTAATGTTATAACACACTAATTAATTTATCTGCAATCTCTGCTTTCTCAATATAATAGATGTCAAAAACTGTTTAATTATATTATCAACTTGACCAAAAAGTCTAGTATTTAAAGTTGGTAACCTAACTGTCAATAATACATTGTATTTATTGTATTCAATTTTAAAATTTTCAAATTGGACTAATTAAACTTATTATATAACTGTTTGTTGATTGATTTTATCTTTTGGATGCTTAGGGCATTAGCTGAAATTAGTTATGTATTCAGATGATGTTTTATAATTTCTTATTTTATTTTTTTTATAAATCTGATATTAAAGTTAAAACATATATGATGCTCATTTATTAATAACATTTATTTTTTTTTATTTTTTGGTATTAAGGTAACCTCTTTGGTCTTTTGACTTTTATTAATCACTTATTAGTATTGTGGTTCAATGAACTACTACAAAAGAGCATACAATTGGCTACATGTGTAACTTTTCTATATTACCTATTTAAGAAGTCTGCCCGAAGGTTCTCTACCAATTGCCATATCTAACACCTCTGCTTGGGTGTTTTACTTTAAACCCTCAAAACTTGTAACCTGTGTTAACATTACTGGTCATCTCTAATGTATCAGATCATTGTCCTCAACCTTAGGACTAATTTATCCTCGAGATAAACCCCTCAGAGCTTTCTGTACCCATTTTTATAGCTGACCTAGGTATTGCTATGGCAGAACCAATACTTGTGATCAGGGCTAATCATTAAACCGCTATGCTCTTGTAGAGTTCACTTAGACCCTAGCATCTACTTCACAGCATAACCCCAATACTTTAGTATACCTCTGCCTTTTGTCCAGCCTTTTTATCAAACTTCCAATTCAGATAGCCCATGTAGGACTATAACCAGTCCATTGATATATCGGGTCAGCCTGCTATCCTTTTCTTCTGGTTCGTTCTGGTAGTCTGGTTGGTAGTACCTCTGGGACCCCAACCTGAAGGTTCTTGCCTATCTAGCTACTATGACTAGATACTACAACCTTGGTATCTGTTTCCCTAGGCTAGTCTTTACAGTAGGGCTGTCAAAGATCCAGCTACCTCTCTACTCAGGTTTTCTAAAATAGACTTCTTGTTACTCAATTTTAACAGACTTCTTCAAATAGGACTTATACAAATGCAGAATTTAATTAATTGCAAGGGCCTTTAGACCTTAGCCTTTACTAGAAAAGAAAATCCAAATGTTTTAAAAAAAATATACCAAAATTAGCAATAAAATTGCTAAAAAAAAATCAGATAAGCTATTAGCACTAAGTAAAAACATTAATGCTTAGCTGCAAGAGGAAGTTCAAATATATTTGGATAAATGGCAAACCAAATCAAATATGAAATAGATAGAAGAAGATGAAAAATCTACTAGATTTTTCTATTCACTTTACAAATCCAGAAGCTGCACATCAGTCAAAGACAAAGTTTGAATCAGTAATATAAATTGGGCTTGCACACTAAGCATAGCATATATAGATTTAAATTTGTGTGTATATTAGTGCTTTCTGTATATATAACATACATATAAAAATATTTTTTTGTTCATACTTTTCTGTATTTATATGAATAAATATTTTTTGAATTTATAACACTGGTTCAAATTCCTAACAGTAGCTAATCTTAAAATTCTACAGATGTTCTATACTATATCAAAGAAGCTTACTAAGAAATTTATAAAGCTGAAAAGTTAGACAAAGAAGCAATTAATTTTTTTATACAGAGCCTATTATTGGTATTAATGCTACATAACTAAGTTCTAATTAAAGATATCTTAGTAAAGGAAGTAAGTGCTATTATTAGCCAACTTTCAAACAACAAAACATCTGAATTGAATGGTTTAAATTACAAATTCTACAAAGAAATCAAAATTAAAGTTCTTTTAGTAATCATTAAGTTGTTCAACTACTGTTTGAAAACTAGTATAGTTCCCAGATCATGGACCAAAAGCATTATTACCTTAATTTCCAAAAGGTCAAATGATCTTTCTGACCTTAACAACTAAAGACCAATTTTATTAACAAACTGTAATAACAAAATATTTATAAAAGTTTTGACTAATAGAATCAACTTAATTTGTAAAGATATGATTGGTCCAGTTCAACAAGCCTTAATAAAAAAACAATCTATTATTAATATAGCACTAGACATTATTACTATACTAAAGAACCAAAATAATCAAACTCTCTCTTATTGGATCCTTCACTAGACTAACAAAAGGCCTTTGACAAAATAAGTTACAGCTTTATTTTTTAAGTACTAAAAAATATAAGATTGATGACAGATTTATAAAAATCATTAGGTTTTTTCTTAGCTTACAGATGGCATATATCTCAGATGCAGACTTTAGATTAGAGGCAACAATAGTAGAAAGTAGAATATGACAAGGTGACCTACTTTCACTCTTCTTTATATCATAGCTCTAAATCCTTTAATCTTAAAAATTCAAGAAGAACTAGTTAGAATACAAATTGCAAGACACTATTTTAAAGCAGCTGCATATATAAATAACTTAACAGTAGGAATTGGTTTATAGCTAGATTGAAAAAGACTCTTGCTAATACTTCAAAAATTCAAAGCAGCAGCTAATGTTAGAATTAACTTTAAAAAATCAGTTCTAATACTAACAACAACTATGACCAAGGTAATTAGTCTTTTAAACCAAAATCTTTTTAAGATTGCAAACAAAAACAGTCAGCTAAGAATTCTAGGATTTGAAGTAAACTCCAAAGGTGATCTTTCAAAACAAGTTTGAGAAAGAACAACTCAAGACATTAAGAATAAAATAGAAAAAATTTCAACAAAAAACTTATCATTTAAAGAAAAAATTCTGTTATTCAAATTACTTCTTATCTCAAAAATTTAGTACATGGTGTACCTACTACCATCTAGCAGAAAACAACTAGATAGAATTAATATGCTTATATTTGGCTAAATTAAAAACAAGGCTAAGCTGCTACCAAAATATTCAGCATTTTAACTAGACTACAACAAAGAAAATCTTGATACTCTAGTACTTAAAAACATTTTAGACTTCAAACTTATCTCAATTTGATTAAAACTCCTTTCAGTGAATAGCCTATAGGCCAAAATTGAAAGATCACTAATTTTACAAAATCTTCAGACTAAAAGAAATCTAACTGCAATATCAGCTCTTACAAAAATGCTGATAAGACTTAAAGAGTAGCCAGATAATTAGAAGCTATATCTAACTGCATGAAAGTAACTTAAAGAAACCATTCATGTAACCAGTGACTGGCCATAGAATGCTTTACAACTAAAAGTCTGTAATACCTCTGAAAACCAATTTTTAGTACAAAGAGCTACTGAGTTTTTAAAACAAAGTATAATAAAACCTATTACAACACAAATCTTACTATATTTACTAGAAGATTCTAAAAAAGTTTCTAGCTGGTTTTAGTGTAAAGAACTGCTTAAAAAAAAAATAACATTTTCTAGAGACTTCAGAACAATGCATTACTACTATAATATCATCTTATGCATATTAACAAAGAAATTAATAAAAACTGTCTAAACTATACAAATCAGAAACAAACTCCAGGCTATTTTACTATAAACTGTTGAATTAACCAAATTTTTTAGAAGAAAGTAGACATCTTTCTTTAAACAGAAACAGAAGAAAACTTTCTTAGTCAATAAAAGAAATTTTAAAGACTTTAAATATTAAAGATTTAGAAAAAAGAAAAGCAGCACTCTGGATTCATATTACAATAATATATAAAATTTGGTTATGATATACTCAAGTCAGATAAGGAAACAACATTATCTTAGAAGAAACTATAAAGAATATCACAAAAGCCAAGATCAGTAAAAGCTTAAGAATGTTAGATAAAACTTTTAGAAGTAAGATGAAAGCCAAAATAACTAGATTTTTAAATTCAATTGTAAATAGATAGTGATAATTAGTTTGATAATAATGTATTTGTAATTTATTAAATAAAATACATCAATTTGCATTTTGAAAAAAAAAAATTAATAAAGTTCTACTATAAAGTATAGCCTTTAATACAAAAAAAAAAAAAGTAACAGAACATGAAACTTTAACTATTCTGAGATATATGATCCAACCTAATAAACAATCTAAAAAAGACCTATGACTAACAATAATTAAGAAGCTAAAGAGCTCTTTAAAAGGTATATCCCAAAGAAACCTCTTACTTAAAAAGAAAATACTAATAGTAAAATCACTAATAATTTTAAAATTTTGGTATATATTATACCTTCTATTATCTAACAGAAAACAAATAACAGAAATCAATCAGATAATTATATTATATATAAAAGAAACCTCAAGAATGTTGTCTAAATACTCAAACCAACAAAGACTAGAAGCTTCAATTATAAAAAACATGCTTAACACAAGATTGTTAACAGTTTGGCTAAAGCTTTTAACAGAAAACTTTTTATAGTCTAAATTGAAAGAAAAAGAATTATAATGCTAATAAAAGAAAAAAGAAATATCTTAATTCTATAAGCTCTAAAAAGAATGCTAATAAAATCAGCAGTCTGGCCAACAGAATAGAACCTATATATTCTTGCTTAAAGAAAAGTGAATAAAACAGTCAATGCCTTTACTAAATGGCTTTGATGTAAAGAAGACTTTATGATAGAAGAAAATAAAGGAAATAAAATTTCAGTAAAAAGCCTAGCAGAATTCTTAAGAAAAAAAACTACAAATTCTGTGAATACAAACTTGAAAAAAAACTCTAATAACTAGTAGTTAGATGTAAAGGCAATAAAAATAAAAAAAATATATTGTTTGGCATTTCTTTCACAGGGCTTTTCTTCTTAGTTATTGACTATGACATGCTATAAACTGCAGAATCAGCCAGAAAATTTGAAAGCTAGCTTACTTCTTTCTTAATACTAGACAAGTAGAATGTTCTCTTAGAACAATAAAAAAAATCTTTAATGCATCAAACATAAAAAGTAAAGAGGAATTACAGACAGCATTATAGCTACATATTAATATAGTATATAAAATATAGTGCCAATATATAAGAGTAAAATAGAGAAAGGATCATCAAACTTTAACAAGTATTCTAAGTATAGTTAAATGTCACTTAAATAAAGAGATTAAATTAGTACAGTTTGGCTTAAAAAGGTTTTTATCTAAAAGAAAAGAGAATATATATAAATATTTATATTACAAATACTAATAAATGTTATTGGTAGAGGATGGCGATCCTAGTGTAGTGGTTGGATTGTCATCTTCCAAGTGGCAGGTCTAAGGTTCAAATCCCACCTACGACGAAATTTGAAAATTATATCTGTGTTACGGTAACTGTCTCCTGTCGATCGGTTGGCCTCATGTGGCTGTTACCCAGGTACACCAGGC
>CAJVQA010006569.1:0-14754 GCA_910591915.1 Cetraspora pellucida | reverse complement strand
CAAATCTAGGTGAGCCTTGGCCACTTTTGTAGGTTTAGATCACAGATTATATGTCTGAGTCTTTATTCTTCATATGTTATTTAAAAGCAAGCTTTTCTTTATAAAAACTTCAATTGAATTTCAATAAAGTTAAAGGCATAGCCTCACCGTTAATATTTAAAAAAAAAAAAAATAAATATTTTATAAAAATTTAATGTTAATAATTAAAAATTATAAATTTAAAGTTACTAAATTATTTTTTAATAAAATAAAGTATTTTATTATATAATAATCTTAACAGAATGTTAACTTAAATAAATAAAATAAAATCTTTTAATTAGTACTTTAATTATCTAATTTTAACTTAATTAAACATTTATAAAATAAAATTGTTTGTCAATTTAGTAATCTTTTTGATTAAATTTTAAGTAAAAAAAATCTTTAAAAAAAATTAATATAATTTGATAAATAATCAATATTGAAACTTATATAAAATTAATTTTTTCAATATTAGAATAAATTTGTGATATAATTAGAATTTAAAATAACTATATCAAATAATAATAGCTAAAATTTGTTAAATAAAAAAATTTTTTATATAAAACCTTTTTTATTTTATAGTTATATTGCTACTAAAATAAACAAAATCATACAGTATATAAATTAAAATAAAGATCATATTTAGAAAAAATTTTAATTATTAAATTTTTAAATTTTTTATTAATAATAATATTACTATTTATAAATAAAATAAAAAATTAACAAATGTGACTAAAATTGTAAAAGATAATATTATCTAACTAATTTTTTTTTGTTACATTATTTATAATTATCAATATAGTAAAAAAAATACTTAATCTTAAAAATATAAAAAATTAACTTTGTAATACTATTTAATAAATTCTTATTATTATTTAAAAAAATTATATTAAAACTAATTATAAATCTAAAATCTAAGTTTTAAATTTAAAACCTAATTTTTTAAAAATCTAATTTAAAAACTATATTTTAAAGTTTTAAATTTAAAAACTTTATTATCTCTAATTTAAAGTTTTACAAATTAATAAAATTTAAAAATAATCTTAAATATTTAAATTAAAAAAGAGATAACTTTATTTAAAGTTTAAAAATAAACAATATTTGTTTTAAAACTTATAATTCTAATAAAAGTAACTATCAATGTTATATTAATTTTTTATATAATATAGTTAATCAATAATAAAATTATTTATTTTAAATGTATGTTATAAATATAATTATTTACTCTGCTATTCATATAGAATAATTAGTTAAACTAAAACTATTTATATATAACTTCAAGTATGATAGATAAATCTCTTACTTGATATAAAATTAATAGCATCTTTTGTTCATAACCTTATATAAAATTTTGCTAATTATAGTAATATAAAAATTACAGTAAAATTTACTAGTCAAATTTTGTTTAAATCATATAATATAATTTTAAATATGCATAACTTATAATACTATAATAAATAATATATATTAAAATTACATTGCATAATCTGAAAAAAATTTAAACAATGAATTTTATTTAATTAAAAGATTATTTTGGTTTAGTAGAAAGAAAAATATTAATTAATACATTTTACAGAACACTAACTTTTTTGAATCATATGATGACTTAGTAAAGTAGATAAGTTGTCATACTCCTAAATAGTAGATTGTGAGTTCAAAACCTACTAATAGTGAAATTTGGATAATCACTTATGTAATATATAGACAGTATTACAGCAACAGCATTCTGTTAATAAGTTGAGATAGGATACCTGTAACTATGGTCACACTAGCATGACTAGCAGGTCTAAGATATCTATATAACCTGTTATACAAACTGGTACTGGGTAGTATAAACCTAAAATAAGTCCTTAGGCCATATAGATCTATAGAACTAGAAAGCCAAAACCAACTTAGAAATTCTGAGCAGAGAGGTAACATAGATCTTTAACAGTACTACTATAAAAACTAGACCTAGAAAATAGATACCAATATAAAAGATTCAGGCAGACAAAAACCTTAAGTGAGAGGTACCACCAACCAGGTTGCCAGATTTTGGACTAGAAAAAAAGAATATTAAGTTAGTTTCAATATACCAAGAACAGGTTATAGTCTTTTCAGACTATCTGAATTGGGATTCTGGGTTCAAAGCAAAGGTATACTAAAAGTACTAGAAATATGCTATGAAGTTAATACTGGGATCTGAGTGAATTCTGTAAAGGTAGCCTATGTTAGTGTTATAAAAGTAAGTAAATAGTTAACAACAAGAGGCCTCCTGTGTCTTACTAACAGGTGATGTATTTTGAAATATGTAATAGTCTGAAAATTAGTATAAAAAAAGTAGGTAACTATACTGTTAGATGATATACTGGTTAGGTATATATAGAGAATATATTGGGAATTTCAATATAACAGGATAAATAATCAGAGAGTTTAAATGGATAATCTCCTAGTAGGTTATAGATACAGCATCTAGTGTAGAACCTTAAGTGAACTACTTAAATAGGCAACTAAAAGTTGCACATATGACTAGCTGTACTCTCATCTATGTAAAAATAGTTGTAATAGCTAACCCAATATAAGTTAATAAAGTATCACCACAAGTATGGCCTTTAAAAAAAAAAAAAAAAAAAAAAACTTCTTTGAATCTTCAAATTACTGTTAATCATTATGAGCAACCTCTAAATTCAATTTCTCTTAAAATGCAACTTTAAATTCTGATTTGAATGTATGATTGATCTTTATTAATGTAAGTTTTTTTAATTATTCTCTAAATGCATATTATTAAAACTTTAATTTTAGTAAATTGCTAGAATGTGTTAATTGTATATCAATAAAAATATATATGTTGTATTTTAGACTAATATCTGGTTTAGATCACAGCTAATATACAACAAATGCAAATTGTTAGATAAGATATGTAAAGTCATCAAAGTTGTAATCTGAAAAAAAATAAAATAAATTGAATATGACCTTTTACCTGAATTCTCTTTATTTTGGGTTTCTTAAACCTCTTTATTATAGGTTTTGTATACCAACTTCATACAAACAGACAGTCAAATTTGTACAAACAAACAGTCAAATTCATACAAACAGACAGTCAAAATTGTACAAATTGACAGTCAAATTCATACATAACACTTTTAATTAAATTGCAATATCTCATGATTTAGTAATTTAAATTATGTAAATTTGGTACCATTTGATTCATCAAAATTAGATAAATCAAATAGTACCAAATTTACATAATTTAAGTTACTAGGTCATGAGATATTATGATTTAATTAAAAGTGTTATGTATAAATTTGACTGTCAATTTGTACAATTTTGACTGTCTGTTTGTATGAATTTGACTGTCAGTTTGTATGAATTTGACTGTTAGTTTGTATGAAGTTAGTATGCAAACCTGTATTTTTCTCACTGGTAATATTCTTACTTTAATCACTTTTGTTCCTTTTTAACTCCAGTAGTATTCTATATTTTGAATCACTTTGAAATCATCATATCTTCAATAGCATTCTTGAATCTCTGGTATTTTACAACCAACAGTAACATTCTTTTCATCTCTTATCTCTCTGTTCTTTTTGAATTTATTTGTTGCCACATTCAATTTTCCAATTAATATGTACATTTTTTTCTATACAAATAGTTTTTTTTTGCCTAAATTTTCGTGGCATATTCTTTCTAAGTTTTTCAGCACTTTCAATCTTCAATAATTTCTATGCATATAATTTTTTTTGTGCTTATTGACCGATTGATAGCTTACGCACCTCAACAATCTATTTCTGAGATACGTCAGCTGTAATATGATGCAGGCATTAGTCTGCGACACAACATATACAAGGTTTTAAAAAAGCATAATTATAAATTGCATTGGAGAGCACCATTTCAATTAACTAATCGATGTCACAAATTAAAATGAAATCAAAATTTTACATTTATACTTAACCCTTAAATTTGCATATAATGAACCTAACTTTAAATCATGCTAAACAAACACATTAAAATTTTTTTGAGAATTTATGTATAAAAACACGAAAATAAAAATAATGCAAATAAAAAGCCCAAGTGAAAATGATTACATAATATTACAATCAAGGGTCTAAATTTATTGTAATTAATTAGATTTAACATTTAAAATTACATATGATTTTCTTTTGACAGTTAAACGTAATACTTTTTAATCAGTATTGCATTTATTTCCTTAGCGTCTTGCATGCAAACATAATAATTCCTTTTGTTAATTTTTAAAAGTAATTTAATTATCTCTACGAATATAAATGAGTTTTTATGATCCTAAATATCTTCGATCAATGCGTAGCAAATAACAAATAGGATTTACTGGTTTTGGTATTGTTACTATTGTAAATCGTGAGAGCGGGTAACGTAGTATAGTTTAGTCCCAATAGTTAACGTGATACTGGGTATAATTGTTTAATTATTATTAGAGAAAGTACTATCGGTAGGATTCGATATACTATATTTGGCTAGGTTGATAGTAATTGATCGGAAGAGGTGATAGTTTACGGTTATCGGGATTGATTTAATTAAGAGTGGCGTGAATCTTAAAGATATTTTTAAGAACGATTTATATAAACGATCATAATACATAATTAATGGAATCACTACGTAATTTATCGATTGCAATAAAATTCCTATAGGCGGTCTTTCTTAAGAATATTAAACTTTATAACTATATAAGATACGGCTCCTATTTATTCAGGGAAAGGTCTATTCAGCCTCAATGCTTACTTCCTTTATGTTAAATAAGAGACCCAGCGTATACTTATATGCAAGAATAATGTAGCATAATAGGGAAACGATACTGATTAGACGAAGTTTAGATAAATTAATGTGATATTTTAAAGACGGTATAGTATTTTATTTTGTCTTTAAGATTTTATTCTTAACTTAATTCGCAACTGGTCCTTTTTGGAAAGGAAAAAAGGACCTATATTTATACAATTTTATTCGCTAAGGCTACTCTTAGTAATTATAAGCTAAAGTCGTTGATATTTTTATGAGCAGTCGCTTACTCTTTTGTGAACAGTTTCTACGTCCATCCTATGGTAACACGAAGCCACACTGCTCATATTACTAATCTATGGCTTATCCGTAGCCCCAACTGCTCATTTTAATGTTTATATGCGTTTCTTAAACGTAAACAAGGGCATGAGCAGGACGAATTACAAACAAATAACTATATACAGGTATAAATGAAATAATAAAAAGACTATATAAATAAATAAATAAATAAGAAAAGATAAATAAAAATAAGAAAACTCGTGATTTAGAACGGGGTAGGAATCTACAATTCAACAGTATAGGATAGACTTATTAGTTTAGAACCGAATCAAAATTACAAATTTGATAAATATCGAGCTTAACATAGTCGAACTGTATTTTGGTTAAAACAAAGTGTCATTAAACAATAGATATCATATAAAAGTATAAAGTAATGACGTTCAAAGAACTATCACATAATGCAAAGTTATTTTAGCCCTTAATTGTAAAATTTTTCAAAATTTTGACCCTTAGGTATAATTATTTCACTTTGGGCCCCTATACATGGGCACAGGAAATTAATGCATGTATAAAAAATACCAGATACATTTTTATGCGCTGGCACTAGATACTAGCGATTTGGCACGATACCAATGTGATTGGTATAGTAGTTTATTATATTTCAATTAATACATGATGATATATATCTAAAATTGAGACCATATATACAGTGTTTCTTCAAATAATTAACCATTTAAATTCTTGTCTTATTTTTTTAAATCGATAGTCATTGATTATGTTATTGTTTGTTTTTAATTGCACTATCACACATCGAACCATTAACCGATAATTCATAGCAATAAAAGTAAACCTACATTTATCTATTATCATTACACCGTCTTACCGACAAATTTTTCTACAAATTGTCATGATTTATCAGTAATCGAGTTATCAAACTATATTCTATATCATGATTCATTTTTTGATAGTGAATGGTGTAAGGGACAGCATCCTACATTAACAAGTTTTGCCGACACATGACGCATGGCCAAACAATGGCACAGGTGTCTAATGCCTGACTAAAGAATTCTGAACGCATATTTAGGCACTGGTAATGAGCACTTGCTTTTGGCACAATATTTATACGCCGGGTACTGGCATTCGAAGGCTCCTAATTAATACTTTGTTAGACTTTAAATGTAATCAATTTATTAATATTAGTCAATCATCGACTTTTCAGCGTCAAATTATATATATATCTAAACTCTTTTAATCTAACCTAAAGCTAACCCTAACCCCTAAAACTAAATTTATTTACTTGTAATAAAAAAATTTATAATATCGGGTGATATCACCTAGGGTGAAAAATAATTATAATCAATAAAATAAAATACAAATAAACCAAATTATCCTTGGTCATTATGTCAAGATCTCAGTTATACCCAACTATATATGATAAAACTATGACTAAAATACAAGATAACTAAATATAAATTTTAAGCTTAAAGCAGTAAAACAGGGTTTAAATGGTTTGTTTTTAAAAAAATTAAAGCGAATGGTATTCGAGTTATTATTAAAAAGAAAAATTCGCACCTAGACCTTTGCACTAGGAATATGAGTAAGTGTAATATGTTAAACGACGTTTTACAGCTGATATTACTACTCCAATGATAATAGCGATTAAAACAATAGCCATAACGCCTAAGGCAATAGCATAACAAGCCCATGGCCTCTATTTTAAACATATAAGAAAATATTAATATATATATTGAAAGGTATTTTTATAGTCTCTATTTTAAACATATAAAAAAAAATATTAATATATATTTTGAAGGATTCTCAAATGTATTGTTAATTACCTGTATTTCGCGTTGTTTTAGACCACAATTAGAACATATAAACCTCTCATCCATAAATGCATCAGATACGCACGGCCACCAGAATAAAGGAGGACAAACACAACATAACAAAGCCCCGGCAACGTAAGATCTTACACCCGGATAATATTCAATTATAGGAGGCAAAGTACTATTGCAATGTGGACAAACATAACCAGATACAGCAGCAGTAGACGTACTGGATACCTGAATGATTGGACTGAAAGTAGGACTGATGATTGGATTGACTGTATTTATATTCGATGGGTTGTTAGTATTTGTATTTGATGGATTGGTAGCATTTGTATTTGGTGGATAAGAAGCAGGAGGTGGATAAGAAGCAGGAGATGGATAAGAAGATTGAGAATATGAAGGTGGAGGATAATACGGTTGTTGCATTGATGGCAGCTGCATTGATGGCAGCGTAGGTTGCTGCATAGATGGCAGTGTTGGTTGCTGCATAGATGGCAGCGTAGGTTGCTGCATAGATGGCAGCGTAGTTTGCTGCATAGATGGATGCATAGGTTTCTGCATAGATGTCTGCATAGGTTGTTGGACGTTGTCAGGATTGATGTTCATTTGAAACGAACTCGTATCTATCGTATTCGAAGTCATTTCTGAGACTTAAAATTACAACAAAAGTGCTAACCATTTTTCTTAACCAGCTGTTTAAATATATAGCTGCAATATCCATTTTTTTTATTATATTAATTGATAATCTATGATGCAAAATTGGGTGATATATCTATACTCCATAATTCATCACAGTTTGTTAGATGTAATACTAAAGTTCCGTATTTGATACATTTCACACTTTAAAACCAGAAACGTAATGTTAAAATTTATACATTTGTGTAGTAGTAGTACCAGGGATGGAATGTTATGTATAGCATAACACAAAGGAGATGGGCAATTTTATGATGTGTGAACGCAAAATCTTTAATCCGATTGGCTCATAATTCGGGCGGAGTAAAATGTGAAGTTTTGCGCTTAAAATTTCACCTGTGGCAGCATCACATGGTTTATTTATTTATTAATATGCATGTACGTACGACGAATACTGTATGCGAATCGTATGATTTAATCATATGATTTAATCATGTGGTTTTTTCTAAGTGTTTCTAACGCTTATTATTGTGAGAACACATAAATTTTAAAAATTTGACTACTAACGTGTAATAATCTTTTTTTTATTATACAAAATCAATTTTCATAGTTTGAATAAGTTAGCACCTTATATATATCCGATCATTTCCATTTATATTCGTGCTTGGGCATGTGTCTTCTTTCTTATTAGTTCTATTTTGCTCGTGACCCGCCATATTTCCTTTTTAATTAAAATAGTAATCGTTATAATATCTCATCGCACTATCTGAGGGGTAACAAACTAGCTGAGTAAAATCCTTATTAAATAAATAAATTTACTACTCAGTAACATATGTTAAAATAACTAAGTGGCATATAATTTATATATAGTATGTTGGCTACGGTACGATTTCCCGAAAGTTATTTTTACCCAGCAGGCCACTTGCTTGACATCATAAGTGCGACAAAGTGCTAAAAATAAATACCTGCAGCTGATCTCTTGCGAATTCTGAGTTAACTTATAACAGATAAAGAATTTAACAATAATTTATAAATAGCATAACTCAGTACTTTGAACATCATATAATTTTGATTTATATAGTACACTGTGCACCCTAATTCAATATACTATTCAATACTATCATATGACTTACTTTATAGAAACTTTTATTTTTTATTTTTTTTTGTAGTTAAGATGAGGTTTTTCTGATATCTTTATTAATTTGTTAAAGAAGCCTTCAGTGGTTTTTCTGAATATAAATTACAAACTTATTCTAATTAAAATATATTACAAGGATGGAGTTTAGATTATAGACAGATTTCTATCTAATTTATCTGCAACTTAAACCTATTAGAGTAGTTAAAACTCATCTAGATTTGATAGTATAAGATATAGTTTATGAAGTAGTTATATAGTATTTAGTGTACAGATCAAAGATCAATTTTGCAAAGTGTGTATTCTAGTAGTAGGCAGTTATTATTTTAAGTATAAAGTTGATTAGATAAATTACATAGTTAGCAAACTGTATAGTGTAAGTTGCAATCTTGATTGAAGATTTTGTATGAGTTGTAGATCTGAAATTTGATAGAATTTTGTTATTTTTTTCTATTGTGCTAGTTTAGTAGCATAGAGTTTTCAGATATAATTATATATTTCTTATAATATTTTAGTAAGCAGTTTGGTAGTTACTGAAGTTATTGTTTATAATAATATAATATAAGGTCTAATTGTTGTAATTATATATTAGTTTGTTTTTATTAAATATTGTTAAATAATAGACTATTGTATTGGTTTAATAAATAGTGTAATTATTATTTTGGTTATGTAATATTTAATAATAAGTTACTAATAATTTTAGAAATTATTTTTGTAATAATACTGATAAGATTTGTTAAATTAGAACATAACTACTAGTATAATTAATGTTTTAGTATTTAGCAACTTATGTAGTTATTATGTTAGAAACTGTTTAAATATAGTTTATAATGATGATCTAATATTAGTAAGATATTAATTAGTATTTTAATTTTAAAAAAATTATCTTAATTAAGTAAGAAGTTAGTATTATTATTTATTTGCTTAATAATGTTGTTGAGATATAGTTAGATTAATTTGTAATAATAATAAATAATATTTCTTATATAATATTATAATAACTATATAGCAGTTATATATACATTACAAATATTTAATAGCTTGTTTAGTAGGTTGTTTAATTATGTATTTTTTATATTATAAGATATATAAAGTATTATATAACTTGTTATGTTTAGATTAAGATATACAGTAAAGTTGTAATTTGTTACTAATTTGTTAGCTTTATTATTAAATATATTGTTGTTATATGCAAATACTTTGCAAATAGTAACTGTATATTGTTAGAATTTGATTGGATAAAGTAGTAAATACCAAATAGACCAATATAAATAAGAATATTGTTTATATACTGAAGTTAAATTATTGGTAATTTGTTGTATTTTGAAATAATTAATTAAAAGTTTGTTTTTGTTTTTTTTTTATTTTAAAAGTAAGGTTTGGATTTGGTCTTTATTAAACAATTTGGTATTACATTAATAAAAATAAGTTACATAAATTATTACATAAACCTATAGCTAGGACCAATTTATTCTTAGCCTAAAACTCTATTAGAGTAGGCTGTTAGACCTCTTTTAGATTTAGTGTTGCAATGTAGAATATAGATATGTTAGTAGTAAAAAAAAATAGTTGCCTATTTTTGCATATTTTGTTACAGCTGCTTGGTCTGTGACTGGGTGTTCTGGAGTTGTGATTGTTAGTATATTTGTTAGTAAGTTGTTTTGGTGCACAGCTTTGCATTTTTTTGTTAATATTTGTTTGTGAATGTTATTTAAAATTTTATAAAATAGAGTAACAAGCATGTTTAAATTGATATTGCTAGTTGCAAGTAAGTTGTTTGGAATTAATCCTTGCAATCTAAGAAGATTATATATATTGTTTAATGTTTGAAAGAGTTGTTCTAATAAGGTAGATATATTTTGTAGTTCAATTTTGTTTTTAGTAAAGAATTTGAAGGTAGTTTGTTGGATTACTTGATTTAAAAATATAGAATTTGCTGTATATTTAAGCCAATAAGAGTTGTTTTTGATATGTAAGCAGTGATTGCAAATAGAATTAGTGTATGTTTTAGGTTTTCTGTAGTGTAAGTTTAATAAAGTTGGTAGCTTATCTAGTAAAAATTTAATTTTGAAACTTTTTAATTGTAAGTATTTGAGATAAGTAATGCAGATGTTAGGTTTGTTGTTATAGTTAAGAAATTTGTATATTGAGTCCCAGTTGGTATCTTCATAAATATCATTCCAGTGTTTAGTTCTGTTAAGAACATGCTATTTTGCTGTATTTGTTATATTTTGCAAGTGCTTAATAAAATGATAAGTTTTGTTTTTAAGTAGTATATTGTTTCAGATAAAGTAAAAACTGTTATTGTCAAGTATATGAAATTGGATGTGCAGTTTGTATTATTGTATATTGGTAGACTAGTAGATTGTTCTATAATATAAAGAGTGGTTGTTAGGATTCTCAATATAGGTGCCTTTGATTTTGATGCCTTTGTGAACAATTATAGTCTGTAGTAGTAGTTTGAGTGGTCAATAGTTATGTTTTTAAAGGGTAAGAGTAGAATTTGGTGTTGGTGCAAGAAGGGAGTTAATGTAGTTAATTGTTGATTTATGAGTCATATAGACTGTTATTTGACAATTATATAAAGCTATCATTAGAATTGTTATAATTCCAATAAGATATGCATATATTGTGAAGGGCTAATGTGTAATTTGGGATAAGAATGTTATATTAGTTGGTATAAAAGTTCAGGTGAATTAAGCCTATAACTGTAGTGTATTTGTTTGGATTATAGTTGCATAAAAATATAGTTGAAGTTTTTTGGTCTGTGAGTTGATTGTTGTAAGATAAAATAGTCATGTAATGGCAATACTTAGTATAAATGTTTGGTATAGCAAATTGTTTTGAGTCATTGAAGTAGTAGATAGTTGTGAGTTTTGGTAAGTAGCTAAGATAGTAGATAAGTGTTGAGGTAATGTTTTTTTTTTAATTATAGTAAAGTCTGTGTATTAAGTTTATAGTGATGCTGTATTAGATTATTAATATCTGTTCAAAGAACCTTGTGGCTAAATACTTTAATCACAATGTACTAAAATGTGATAAGTATGATTATGCATTTCTGGTTAATATTAGCAATACAGATATGTTTGCATTGAAGGCATTTAGCAAGTGGTGCTTTGTGCTGTAGTTTAGATAATGGCATTCAATAATGTTTTATATATATTGTATTGTTTGTATTAAATGATTTTGTATTTTTCCTATAATTAGTGTACTTTTAATTTTGCTAAAAACCTAGGCACTTCTCTTTAGTACTATAGAGTTTGTAGTAAATGAGTTGGAAGTAATAGTAGGAATATATGATGTAGTAGTTGCATAAAAGTTCCTGAAACTACTTGAAAATTTTTTTTCTTGATATTTTTTGTGTTTTGTATATAAACACTGCCATGAAAAAAGCTGTATATTTGTGTAATTAGTAAGTTGTTCAATAGCAAAAATGTTTGCTTTGTTGGTTAGTGATTTTATTTGTATTAGTTTAGTACAATATTTTTTTAATATATTAATTAAGGTGTCTTTGTATGTAGTTGGTATTAGTCAGAGATTTGAAAGGTTTTAAATATGAATTTTAAGTTGGTATGCAGTTCTGATAGTTTGGCCTATAAGTGTATTATAGAACTTTGTAGGTAGTATATAATTTGGAGAATATAAAATGTTATTAGATAAAAGTATTGCTTGTTGAAGATGTTGTAATAGAATTTTGATTGATGGGGCTGTTAGTGGATTATATAGTTGTATATGAAAAAAAGAGATATGTTTCTGTGTTTGAATGTTTATTAAACTGCATAAATTATATATATGGTAATAAAATATAATAGAGTTAGATATCATTGAGGCCAGTCCAGCTTTGTGTTTTGTAACTTGCATATATGAGTTAGTAATATTTTGGATGTTAGATTAGTAAACAAATGTGTTTAATGTTCTATATAAAAAGCAAAATATGATTACAGTATTGATAATATAGATTGTTTGTTTTTTTGTAATTTTTTTGTTTTTTATAGTATTAATGAGATTGGTGGCCTTAGCAGTAATCTGATTATGAATATGTTTGTGATGGCTAAGTAATGTAAACTAGCAGCTCAGATAGTGAAAAGTATTGTTTAAAGGAATAGTATATATAATTATATTAGCAAAGTTAATTGTTGGATTTGGATTTTTGGTCTAGTTTGTTGCAAAAATTAATTTGATAAGATTGACTATAATGTTAGCCATGTTGTAGAAGGGCTCAGCAGCATTAATAATCTGTTGAAGAGTGTGTTTATTATAAGCCAGCCATAGTGTATCATCTATATAGTCTAGTACTGATGTGTAATATATTAGATATTGTGTATTAGATAAATGTATCATTGATATATTATACTCTTGAAATTTGGAATAAATGTAAATTATTAGAAGGTTGTAGTATATACACCAAAGAAGTGTTATGATTGTTTCTCCTTAGTCTATGCCATCTTGTATATAATAACTAGATGTAGGATCAAAGTTTGTAATAACTGAGTTGTATCAATTATAATGTATATTAATTATAAGTTATTGTATATTGATAGAAATTTTTAATTGAGTTAGAGCATGTTGAAGAAGTAAAATGTGTACAGAATCATATGTCTTTCTCATGTTCTAAGCCAAGAGCAATATTTCATTGTTTTTTGTTTGTACTTTTTGTAGTATATTTGTAAGAATTTGTATAGATTGTGTTGTAGAGGAATAAAACAGAGCAACAAAGTTGTATAGATCTAAAATAAAATATTTAGATATTATTTAGCTAAGTCAGTTAGTAATAATTTTATAAAGATTTTTCAAGTGTGTTTAAGGAGTGTTATAGGTCTAGTATAGTTAAGTTGATCTGTAAAAGTTTGTTTTTTTGATATAAGATATATTTTGTTTTGTTTTCAAGCAGTAAGGATGTCTGCAATGTTTAAGTATAAGTTAAATAGAATTGTTAAAATTTTAGTAATATGAGAATGAATATATTTGAGCATTTCATTAGAAATAAATATAAGTTCAGGTGCTTTACTGTTAAATGAAGCATTTATTGTATTGATTATTTCTTGTTGAGTTATTGGATTTGTTAATATGTTATACCATGTTGAAAGTATAATTGTTTTAAGATTATATTTATTTTTTTATTGTTTCCAAAGAGTTGGGTTATATGAATTATGTTTGGTTCAGTTTATGAAATGGTCTTTGATGTGTTAACAGATCTCTTATAGTTTAGTTATTATAGAGTTAGAGAGTTTTATATTATTGAATAGTACAGTATTAGTATGTCTATTGAGTATACTGTTAATCATTATTGTAATATTTGATGTAAAGTTGTTGTAGCATTTTTTAATCTGTTGGGTAATGTGTTGAGATAGTATATGTTTGTTTTCACTTTTCTGAGTATAGTATAATGCTTTGCGATACTCTTTTATTGTATTAATAGTATTAGAAAGTTGGCTATTATTAATGTTCAGCAGGGTAAGAGGTGTAATAAGTATGTTAGTAAGTGATTAGATTGTTTGTATTTTTTGGTTTAAATTGTTTAGTAGTGTAGTATTAGTTTTATTATCATTATTGGTATTAGAGTGAAGGTTGACAAGAATACAAAGTATGCTAATACAGATGTTTAATGCTGCATAAGTTTTAAGCCAGTAGGTAAGAAGTTTTAAAATTGTTTTTGTGAATAAAAGATAAAGAGTATATGTGTGTTGGTTGTGGTAAGTACTGCATATTAGATCTGATACCAAAGTTGATTAACAGTTAGTATAAATGCTATTGTTTTTATAGTTGAGAATGATAGTTGATAACTTGTTTGTTGAAAATATTCCCAAAGTTCATTTGTCATAATGTCATATTTGAATGCCTTGTATTTATACTTTTTGTGTTATTTGGTTTGTTTGGTATATATTTGAAAGTTAGTACAGATAATGTAATGGTTACTGTTTGTAATACCAGTTGCATGAGTAATAGTAGATGTTGTAAATTAGTTTAACATGAAGGTTTTTAAGAAAGATGTCAATTTCTATTAGGAAATTTTTGTAAGTTTGAATTTTTCCAATATGTTTAGTGAGTGATTTGTGGATTAAAATTCCTACACCACTTTGGCGAGCATTGCTTGGTGTCCAGAAGCTTTTATAATTTGTGAGTTTTTTTGAGAGT
>CAJVQA010006568.1:0-14755 GCA_910591915.1 Cetraspora pellucida | reverse complement strand
ACTATTTTTTTTTTAATCTTTATTATCAATATTTCTTAATAACTTTTTTTTTTTTTTTCACTGTTCTTATCTGTGCTTTTTATCTTATTTTAATTTTTTTCAAATTTTCTTTTCTTTTTATCTATCTTATTTGTTTTTTTTTTTCAAAAGCATTAAAAGTGTAAATATTGTAATCAAAAATTTTCAAAAACTTATACCTTAATATAACATATTTTACAAAGACACCCTTATACTTGAAATACTACAAATCAAATTATAAATGAGCAGTTTAATGATAATATTTGGGATCTTTTAGAATATAGCTTTGATTAAAATTCTTCAACAAACTATGAGATAAATGGTTGTTTTTTTGACCTAATAGTATACCATTTGATTTGTCTTATTAAATCAAATCAAATGATACAAAAAAATAATCAATATAAATCAATAAGTTGCAAATATTAGTTTTTGAATACTATAAAGTCAAGATTGGTATTATAATGCACTTGCAGTATTTCAAGATTCAGTGAACAGTAATAAATAATTTTTACCATCATACATCGATAATAATCAAATGATAATAAAAGTATTTAATAATGTTTGATATAATTTACTGAAACTCAAAATATAGCAGATGCATCATATTTAATACTGTCATAGTTGTTAAATGTTTATTTTTAATATAGAATGAAAATATATCAATATTACTTCAATTAGAGTTAAGTTTGAATAAACTTAATATAATGAAAATAAAATCTGTTAATGTGCCTTATTTGATAAAAAAAATATCTCAAAATATGTTTAATAAAAGTAATATTAAAAAATATGATAATGCTTCATTTGGTGATACTTTTTATAAAGTATGATGCTTAATATTGAATCTGAAAACTATGAAGATATATCATTTGATGATGCTTTTCATAATTTGTATTATTATCAAACTATAGAATAGGCTAATGATGCCTATCATAAATTTATAAAAATAGTTAATAGGTAACTTATAAAACACAACTAATCGATTCATTAACTATTAATTAGTTGCAACTAATTGACTAAAGAATAATCAATTAGATGCAAAGAATCAATTAGTTAAAACAACTAATTGATTAAAAAAATTAACAATTTTTAACACTAGATATAACCTATCAAATTTGGTTAATAATGCTATAATAAACTTTTTTAACAAGTTTTTTAATTTGAATACTATATTACTTCTACTATTAACCAAAGCTAGGAAAAAATTTCTTGATAATTTTACTGTCTCTTACATGATGTTTAAAGAAGTTCCTATCCAAATATTTCAAAACATTGAGTATACTTTTATCTATCAATCATTAATTAAGGCTGTAAAGTCTTTATTAATAATTAATAATATTAATCAGTTAATTGTTCTTCATTATGAAGAAAAAAATATATATAAATAGTATAGAACAATGCATCTTTGAATAACAGTACAATTGTGACTAATAGGAATGAGAAAAATTATCATTACTTCTTGGGCAACATTTATTATCAATTATTCTATATTCAGATGCAACAACTCTTAACAATATAGGAAAATCTTCTAGATACACTATATTTTTATTACTTGGAAACATTCCAACTTAAAAAGAAATAAACCAGAATTTAAAGCACTAATCAGATACTTACTAATCTTAAAAGCCAAGAATTCTAAAATGAAAAAATTCAAAAATTTTTAAAAATTCTAAAGTAAAGTTTTTCAAAAGTATATAATGATTCTTCTTAAGCCTATAGCTAAAGAACCAGAGCTTTATTATATTATATATGAAAATATAATTACTTTTATTTCACATATATTAGTTATTATTGCTGACATAGCTAAAGCCAATAAATTTGCAAATATTTATTAATCATTATCTGTGAGAAAGCTATGTAAAAAATGCATAATATCAAAAAATAACTTGAATAATCTTGGTTTAACTCATATTTCATCTAGAACTCCAGATATGATAAGGCAAGTGATTTATAGCAGTAATGATCATTATTATTTAATCTATTAGAAAATAAGATAAGAAATAACATTTTAGTAATAAAATTAAAAAATAAATATTGTTATAAATAATAAAAATTTTTAGAAATTTTAATATATATGAGGCTATTATATTTGATCAAATGCATATCTTGGATCTTGGTCTCTTTAAGTATATGATTGATTATACTAAAAAGCTTTTATATAAACAATATAGAAGCAAAGTTTTTCAAATGATCAAACAATGATTAATCTCAATTTCACAATATCTTGGTTTGAATATAATTAAGAATATGTTAGATATTATACATGTAACAGCTAATAAATTGTAAAATATAATAAAAATAGTTATTTTTGTGTTAGATAATCTATTTGAGGATTATAGAAGACCAGGAATTAGTAATAGACAGCTAAAAGATGTGGTGACTTAGTGAAGTGGTTAAATTGTCAACCTTCTAAGTATTAGATTAAAAGTTAAAACCTACTAACAATGAAAATTTGAAAAACCATCTATATTATATTGGTATTACAAAAGATAAGCAGTATTATGGCAATGGCACTCTGTCGATCAGTTGGGATCAGTACCTGTAACATGGTCACATCAGATAACTGGCAGGTTATGAGGCATCTGCACAATATTGGAGTTATATAGAGAAATGCAAACTAGCATCAGGTGGTGCAAACCCAAGATAAGTCATTGTAGTCATGTAAATCTGTAAACAGTAAAACTGAAGTCCACTTGAAAAGACCTAAGTAGAAAGATAACACAGATCTTCAATAATATTACTGTAAAGGCTAGATCTAAAAAATGGATACCAATATAAAAGGAATCAGGTGAACAAGAACCTCAAATGAGAAGTACCACCAACCAGACTGCTAGAAGTCTTGAACTAGAGAAAAAGAACCTTGAAAGGCAGACCTTGAGGTACTAGAGACAGGTCATAGTTCTACTGGGCTATTTGAATTGCGAGTCTGAAATCAGAAACAGAGGTATATTATAAATACTAGAAATATGCTGTAAAGTTGGTGCTGAGATCTGTGTGAACTCTGCAAAGATGAGCCCTGTTAACAAGATACTAAATATGAGTAATTAGTTAGCAGAAGAGCTCTAGAGCCCTAAGTCAAATAACATATTCTGAAATGTGTAATAGCTTAATAGATGTATAAACAGAAAGGTCACAGTTAGGTTAGATGGCACTTAGATATATGGGAACTTGTATGCTACTTGTTGGTATAAGTATAGAGATCAGAATATTTAAATAGGTAATCTTTTAGTAGATTGCAGATATGGCAGCTAGTATAGAACTTGCTGTGCAGATGGGCTACTTAAAATAGACAACCAAAAGTTGTATGTGTAGCTAGTTGTATACTCACTTTGTACAAGTTATATAATTATAATTAAAATATAATAAAGGCAATAACTGCTAATAACTATGACCTTTGCATAAGCAAAAAAAAAAAAAGTAAAAAACAGCTATGCCAAGTTTATTACAAATTCTTTCAAATATATATTGCCACTTGTGAAGAATAATTTACTTATGATTCTTACAATAAGCTTCAGGTATAAAGCAAATAAATGGTTAGCTTTTTATAAAATTTGATTACTAATAATTATATTTGCAAACTTACATTATAAAGTGGGTCAGAAAATTTGGTAAAATATTTTTAAAATACAATCCAAGTGGTCTTTAGCTTTCAAAACTTCATGCTTAGTGCTATCATATAGTGCCTATAATTTAAAAGTATAGGTTAATAAATAGTATGACTACAGAAACTTATAAATTCTTTCATAAGAATTATATAAAAGAACCCTATCATATATTGAATAAAAAAGATTATATAAAACAAATATTAAAGACAGTAGTTATAATTATTCAAAATAATCATTATTAATTATTAATATATGCAATTATATTCTC
The DNA here is from genome assembly GCA_910591915.1 of Cetraspora pellucida. Classification (NCBI taxonomy): domain Eukaryota; kingdom Fungi; phylum Glomeromycota; class Glomeromycetes; order Diversisporales; family Gigasporaceae; genus Cetraspora; species Cetraspora pellucida. The sequence continues at coordinate 10,867 of CAJVQA010006568.1, read as the reverse complement.
AGATTAAGTAAAAGAAGTTAACTGAAAAAGAAGTTCTCAAGAGGCATTACTGTACTAAAGAGTTTGAAAAAACTTTGTAGTCACTAAATTTAGAAGGTCTGAATGATTTTCTTAAGAAAAATAAAAATAATTTAGATCTATTACAAGTTAAAAGCTTTTAAAACCTCTTAACTGATCTTGACAAATTTTTTGATAAGAAATCAATTATGTCTATTGATAAGAATAAGCATATAGAAATATTTTCTTCTATGTTATTAGAAAGTATGAATATAATTTATGTTATGTTAAGTTTTTATGGTGTCTTAATGTTTTCAAACATTATTGTTAGCAATAGTAATAAAGAAGAAGTAATATATTGATATAGATTAGTAAGTATAGTTTAACTTTAATTTTATTTGTGTACTATTATAATTATGCATTTACTAATAAAAATGGTTAATAATAATAATAAACAAAATAACTCTCAAAGTTAGAAGCATATTTAATATATTTTTATCTAGCTTTGAAAGTATCAAAATCTATACTAATATAAATGTTATATATTAAGATATTGTTAATACTTAAGTTTGATCAAGTAGATAGAAAACTACTTGAATTTACTTTAGTTTGCTGGTATAAGGAAGTTGGTAAATTACAGAGATGTTCTAAATTAAAACTATTTAAACATTAACTTTCTCTAATCCTTAAGCCAACAATTTAAAATTTAAAATAATAAAAAAAAAAACTTATCTCTCTCTCTACTCATATTTAATAGTAGAAAAAAAATAAAACAAAACAATTAAACCTTTATTAAAATCTATTAGAAACTATACCACAAGAGCTAAATCTCTTGTATTGAAAAAAAGAAAATATCTATACACTAACATGCTACACTCCTCCTTTACTAAGTCATTTGAAATGCCTGTGTTCTACAAGAAAATCAGAACTTCTAACATTTATAAAGAAGAAACTAGTTTAAGCTCAGGCCCTTCTAAGAGCTTATAAAATATTTTTATTTTCTACTAGAATTGCTGCTTTACTTGACCAAATTGAGTCAAAAGGCCATTGTTGTTACAAAAATTTTCTAGTGTTTTTGTTGCTAAGATTTGTTTTTTGTAAAAGAATAATATCCAATTTGTATGATTTTAATAATATTAAAGTGTTTCTTTGTTTTTGTTTATCATTAAGCCTCTTTATGTTTAGGATTGCTATTGTTAATTTTGATTTAGTCATTGTTTAGATAAAGAGAAGATTTGTGTATTTTCAAAGGTCTTGTTTTTATTTAGAATTTTGGTTTTTAAGTAGAGTTTGTCTTCTTCTTGCTTTTTGTAAGAGCTTCTTTTAACTGTTTTTTCTTATTAGTAACTAAAGTAAATTTTAGTTCTTTTTCTTTAAGATTGAGAAAAGAGGTAGTTTGGTGGTTGCCAATTGACTTTCAGCTTGTTGTTGCTAATTAGCAAGAGATTCTTTATTAAATTGTAAAATAGTAACTGTGATAACTTCATATTCTTAAGTAACTGAATTTTTTTTTTGAAGAGTTGTCTTATTCGGTAATTTGTTTTGCATATTAGAAGATTCTAAAACATTGTGTAAGGGTTCTATTACCCTTTTGGTTTTGTTCTCTTAATATTTTTTGTATTGTTGTCTGAGTTCAACTGCCTTATTAAATTGCTTGCAGTCTTTTTTTAAGTATTTTTTTGTGTTACAAAAAAAGCAGACCTTAGAAGTTAACTTCTATTCAGTTGTAACTTTGTTATTCTATAGAAAGATATAACATAGTATTCTGGCTTCAAGTTCTAAATCATCAGTTGTCTTAAAGATTATAACCCATTGGTCAGTTGTATAAGAAGTTCCCTTAATAAGAAGTGGTTTAATAGCTGTAATTTTTTCAAAGTTTTTAAAGGTCTCCAAAATTGCTTTAGAAACTCATTCTTTCTGACCTTGACAAAGAAGAATGATTTTCTATTATCTGTAGGAATGAATCTATAATAGGTTTGATTAAAGATTACTATGCCTTTGCTGGTATAGTGTTTAAGTTGTTTATTATTAGCAAATGCTAGTTCTAAGTATGTTCTGTCACCTTTGGCAAAGTGCTGTTTTGCAGTAATCACATCTTGTCCTATATGTTCATATAAAGAGATTATAATTTTATTAAAAGAGTAATTTAAGTTATTAATATCAAAAACCAATGTGTTATTATTTTTTAACTTAATAGAATTTCTAAGAGATAAGGCAGAGTATGTAGACTGCTTTTTTTTTAGTTTTGCAAAAAGACTGAACTATTGCTTTTTGCCCTTTTAAGATATGTCTGTATTAACATATATTTCAGCATATAAATTGGCATATTCTTTACTATGTACATCAGGTTGTGCTTCAATATGTATTTCTGCATCTGCTATATGACTTTTTTGTTTATTATCATATGATGCTTCATATGTACATGTCTTACAATATTATCTTTTTCAGTTGTTTGAGCTTTTAAACTTTTGCTACTATTTTTCTTTATAATTTTACTTTCTTGTTTTGTTACCAAAATAGCATTTTTATTTAGTTCTTGCTTTATTTGTTTATTTCAGTTTGTGTTGTTGTTCAAAAAAAATTTGTCTTATATTTCATGTTTTGCTTATTTAAAAGGAAGTTTGTTTCAAGTAAAACTCTTTTGTGTTTTTAAAAGTTAAATAGTATAAGTCTATGTTTCTTAGGAACAAAGACCTTTGCTCTAGTTTTAGTAAAAAATAAAGAGTCTTTGTTTTCTTTGTTAGTTGTTATTTTGTTAACAATAAAAATCCTGTTCAAATTAGTAATAAACAGAAAAGAGTATAAAGTAACAACTATATAAATTTTTAATAGTTTTATCAGACTGATTAAAGCTTATAAACTATTTTTAAAGAAATAAATTAGATAAATTAAATATAAAATATATATAAAAAAGCATATAACTAATCAAACCACAAGATTGTTAAAAAAAAAATACTAAAGTATATTATATTAGGTTATTTAAATTAGTAGTCTGATTAGAATTTGTTAGTTCTAAGTAGTAATTAATAAAGAAAAATAAAAAAAATACTAGAAAAATAGATATTAAGATCTTAGTAAACTTTACAAAAATAAAAATAATATAATATAGTAATTAAATAGCTAACTTCTATGACTATAAGTATTAGATAACTATAATATGTTACATTAAACTAAATTACTAATATATAAGGTATAATAGATTTTAGTAAGTTTTTTATCAAAAATAAAGTAATTCTAAAAATACTAATAAAGATTAAAAACTATGTTCTTATGATACAAAATAAATTGCATATACAAAGAGTTTAAATAAACAAGACTTATAGTTGGCTTACAAATATAATATATAATGTAAAACTTATATAGTAATATATAAGCAAACTACTTAAATTAGATATTAAAAATGCATATATAACTAGTTGTAATCTTTTATATAAGAAAATCTTTAAAGGTACTTATGCTTTATAACTTGAATAAAAATTTTTTTCCAAAGGCAAAAACTTTAATACAAAAAAAAAAACATAAGAATAGATTTAAATTTAAAAAAAGAATATTAAAATTTATTTTAACTTTAAAATTAAAGATTAAATATTCAAATTTTTATTTTTTATAACTAGGACTAATTTTATTATTATAAAATTTGTTTTTTTTTTGTTTTTTTTTTTAAAATGACCTTTTTGGTCTTTTGATTTTTATTAATTATTTATCAGTATTGTGGTTCAATGAATCACTACAAAAGAGTGTACAATTGGCTACATATATAACTTTTCTATATTACCTATTTAAGAAGTCTGCCTGAAGGTTCCTTATTAATTGCTGTATCTAATACCCCTGCTTGGGTGTTCTACTTTAAACTCTCTGAACCTATAACCTGTGTTAACATTACTAGGTTATTCCAGATGCCCAGATCATCATCTTAACCTTAGAACTAATTTATCCTCGAGGTAAACCCCCTAGAGCCTTCTGTACCTATTTTTACAGCTAATCTAAGTATCATTATGACAAAACCAATACTTGCAGTTAGGACTGATCATTAAACTACTATGCCCTTGTAAAGTCATACAAACCCTAATATCTATTTTATAGCATATTCGAAATACTTTAGTATACTCCTGCTGGTTCACTAAACTACCAATCCAGATAACCTAGTAGGACTTATGACCAGTTTATTGGTATATTAGATTAGCCTGATAATCTTTTTCTCTGGCTTAATCTAGTGGCCTGATTGGTGGTACCCCTTATCTAGAGGTTTTTGCCTATCTGGCTACTTTGACCTTAGTATCTGTTTTATAAGGCTAGCCTTTACAGTAGGATCATCAAAATTCTAACTACCTCTCTACTCGGGTCTTTCCAAATAGACTTTTTGTTACTTAATTTTAATAAATTTACATAGTTACAAGAACTTATTTAGTGTTTGCACTGCCTATTGCCAGTTTGTATTCCTTTATGTAACCACAATCTTGTTCTAAAGGACAATGTCATGTGACCTGTTACATGAATGCCCTATGACCTACCAGTCATGCTGATGTGACCACCATTACAGATATCCTAAACCAATCATTAATAACAGTTGCCATAATACGAATATTACATAAATGATTATCTAAATTTTTGCCATCAATGGGATTTGAACACCCAACCTACCACTTAGAGGGTTGACAACCTGACTACTTCACTAGGTTGCTACATTCCATAAAATTTATTTTATACTTATTTAAATTAAAATAAAGTTTAAAAATTTATATTAATTATAAAGAACTTCAAAGCAATAAATATCTAGATGCATTTTAATCATATTTATTGTTTATATTTATTAACTAATTAAATCAAAAGTTTGTTATGCTGAATGCACTATAGTATATAGTGCACCAAATTATAATTTTTTAAATTTAATGGTATATTTTTTTTATAATTTTAATTATAAAAAATTTTACTAATTAAATATTTTTAAGCATCTAAATAATGTTGTAAAATAGGTTTTTGTGATTTTAACATTAATAAAATTATTAAAATTTATGTAAATCTTATTAATATATAAATTTTTAAAGATTAATATAAAATTTACTATTAAAATTCATTTATAGTTTTTTGAAAATTAGTCAATTAAAGTTAACTTTTGAGTAATTTCAGAAAAAATATAAAGCTTTCTAAAAAAATTCAAGGTATATACAAATAGAAATTTTTAAATTAAATATCTTATAAAATTTTAACATAATAAATAAGTTATTTAAATCTATATATTATTAAATTTTGATAAAAATTAATTAAAAAATAAAAAAGTTTTATTAGTAACACATTTTTAATTTACTATATAAAAATCTATTATACTATCTAAATTATATAAAAAATGATCTATATATATCTTATCCTTAAAGATAGGATAAAATTTAGAAAAATTTTAAAATTAATCTATATATCATCAATTTGACTTTAATTTGGGCCTCTTTGCCATATAGGTTTAGTTATAGTATAAAAATCAAATAAACTTGTAAATAATAGAGATTGAAGTATAGAGAATAAGTTTGCTAATTATTTTTATTAGTTAAAGTTGTCATTAAAGTTACTTATTATAATTGTATACTAATTATTACTTCTTGCTTAGGTTTATAATTGCATTTTGTATAGATTTGAGCTGTTTGAGATAGTTTGAAGAAAGGTATATTAAGTTTATATGAAGTTTGTTGTTAGCAAAAAGGTGAAAATTAATACATATTGCAGTACTTAAAATGATTTGTATATTGAATATATAAGGTTGAAGTAAGTTATAAAGCATAATTGCAATTTCTATATTGGCTTTATACTGAGAATTGTTTTTAGATATAAAGTTTAATATATAAATTTTATATAGTAAATTAAAAAGTTCTGTGAAGAAAGAGTTTTTTTAGTTTGCTTTCTGTAATAAATATTATGTGATAATTATTTTTGGCACAATATTCAAGTCAAATTTGCAATTCTAATAGATCATTAAGTCCTTGTGTATTGTAAGTAGCAATATTAAGATGATTCTTACTATTTATAGTAAAGTTGTTTGTAAGAGTGTTTAATATTTTCATTAAGCTATTAATATTTATTTGGTATAATAATAAATTAGGTTGTAATTATATACTACTTATGGTTGAGAAGAGTAGTTATCAAAGATATCTCAATAAGGGTTAGATAGATTAGAATGTTCAAAAAGTTAAGATAATAGTCCTTGAAATGAAAAGTAGTTATAAAGTTGTAAGATGTTGTCAGCTATCTGTTCATGTATTGTTATTGATAGTTGAATTGTTTAAGATTAGTCTAGTTCTTTTTAATATGTTGAATTTCAAATAAGTTTAAAGAAAGATTTGGTTTAGTATTTTTATTTTTTGTTGTATTTTTGATTAAGATTCATTTTGCAGGTAGTTGGTAGAAAAAGTAGTATATATAAAGTTGTCTAGCAGTATCTATTAGGACTTTAAAGCTTGTAATAGGAAGTATTAAGTTGAGCTCTGTAATCAAATTAGAGTCTGTAGATAGTTGAGATTTGTTTGTAAAATTAACAGATGTTCAGACTTTCTCAATGCTTTTAAACAATTTTAACAAATAATAATATTTATTTATTGTTTTTGTTTTTTTTTTTAAAAAAAAAACAAATTATGTATTGCAATAGTAGTAAAATATTGAATTTATATGTATTTTGTATTTTAGCTATAAATTTTTTTGCTAAATGATAGTTAGTAATAAAAAAGTTATAGGTGATAGTAGTCTTGATTTTATTAAATTCTTTTAAAAGTAGTTTTTTTTAGATAAAGTAGTTATTTGGAATTTTATGAAAGCTATAATGTTTTCAGAAAATGTTTATATATTATTTAAAACTAGCTGCATCTTTAGAGTTACAAAAAAAATATCTTACAGCTAAGTTGAGGTTTTGTGAAGTTGATGATAAGGGTTTTCTGGTAGATAGTAGGTTAAAGTAATTGGATAGACTATATTCAAAGTTATAATATTTTTATAGCTTTTGTCTATATTTTGCTAAATAAGATAGTTTAAATCAACTTGTTATTAGAAACATTATATGTGTTTTTTTATTTAGATTATTTGAATTGTCAGATAGAGAAATGATTAGATTGGCAAAATAGTTGTTGTTAAGTTGATCAAAAGTATAAATTTTGTATAATGCTAGTACTGTAGCATGAGTATATTTTCAGTCTTTGATTAGAAGTAAGAAAGAAAATATTTTTTTTTATACTTTAGTCAATTAAGTCTAGAAATATTAATAGTGGAATAAGAAGTTGAGAGTATGCTTTATTAAGAAGTTTGTTTCTTCAAAGATAAGTGCACAAGAGATTTGTGCAAGTTTGAGGCAGTAGAATATGTATTTTGTATACTTATAAGAGCTGGTTATAAGAAAATCTAAGTTTTAAATATAATCTAAGACAAGTTTGATTTTGAGTTTTTTGTGTATTTGATCTCTATTGAATTTGTTAATTAAAATAACATTATATAATTTTTTATATTTTTAAAGAGCTATTTGGTATAGTGAGTTAAATTCTTTTTGATATTGAGACACTGTGCCTTTTGTTTTTATAAAAGAGCAAAAAAAAGCTATATTAAGCTAGTTGAATTTTTGGTTAATAGCATATAGAATGTTGTGGTTTAAGAAAATAGTTTAAATCTTGTGAATAAAGAATTAAAGAAGTTGGTATTTGTTATTAAGAGCTTTTATTATTTTATCATTGTTCCAAGTTTAAAGATCAAAGTTAAGTACTTATCTTGAAGCAAGAATTTTAGTTACAATATTACACCAATCAAAAGTTGTGTTGTTTTTTGGTTTTGATAAATTTGATGTTATACTGTAGCTTTGCTATATAATTTAGTAATTACTAGTTGATAATTATTAGAAGTGTTAGAGATAGTATTTATGTTGTCAGTATTGGTAGTTAATATTAAAGTTAATTGGAATAGTAGAGCTTCTGAAAGCATGACTAGTTCAGAATTCTATAGGTTGTTTTCTGGAATAAATATGTTAAATACTGATGCTAAATATGATGAATTAGATAATGTAGTAGAAAGGTTTTGGGACATAAAAAAGTTTAATAGTTTGGATATATTTATTTTAATAACTAAGATGTATGATATCATTTGAGATTTTGTAGAGAATAAACTAGTTTGCCTACTTTTTGTTAAATTTTTTCAACATGAATAAAGTATAAAGAAATAAGAAGAATTAAAATTATTAGTTTTATTTTTTTTTGAAGAAAGAAAGTTTGCTTCTAGTTTTTCATTTTCTTTGGATCTTTTATTTTGAGGAGCTTAAGATGTATTAGGTATAATTAGAATATTTAGCTAAACTTAGGTTCTGTTAGGATTTATTTATGAAAGTAATAGCACTGAGTTAATGTTAAGTGAAGTTTTGAAGTCTTGTAGTTTAGTAATTGAAGTTCTTTGTCTTTTGGCTATATTGAATAAGTTTTAGATATTCTGAAAATATATTTTCTTTTTTTTTAAGTATTTTTCAATTTATTTTAATTAATATGATTAAAATTTTAGTACTAATTTTTTGTTTACTTTTGTTTTTAATGATCTATAGAAAAAGTTTTTATAGTTGTTTAGTTACAGATAACTTGTTTGAGCTTTTAATTTTAATATCTAGTAGATATAAAATTTAAATATAAACTTTTGTATATTTATTTATAAAAAGTTTAACTGAGTTTTAATAAAAATAAAGACATAGCTTTACTTTAATTTTTTTTTTTTTAATATTAAGGTGAGTATATGTGATTTAGAATTTTATTAATAGTATATATTGGCTAGCATCTGTTAATATAACAAATACAAAAGCAATTATGAAAAGAATATACAACTAGTTACTCATACAACTTTAGTTATTGTCTAATTTAAATAGTTTGCTCAAAGGTTTTATATTAGTTGTTATATTTAGAATTTATCTATAAAGCCTCTATTTAAACACTTTGATCCTATATTTATCATGTTCTACTAATAACTTTAGTAAACTAGTAAAGATATGCCATAGTTACTAAGTTATATTTAATCTTGTACTAAGCTTTCTGTATTCTATACTTATAGCTAACCTAGTATCATTTTGGCTTAAACCATCATTTGCAGTCAGGGCTAATCATTAAACTGCTATATCTTTGTAAGGTTTATTCAAATCTTAGTACTCATATTTTTAATATCTTCTCTATTATCACATACTATCTATAGCTAAGAATTAACAAGACTCTTCAAACTTTCAATTCAAATAGTCTAATATAGTATACCTTTTGTATTTTTTTTCTTTAACAATTCTGGTGGCCTAATTGGTTATATTGTCCTTTATATATTTTATTATTCAGTTTATTTGTCTATTCTTACTAAAGGTGTTTACTAAGCTTCTATTAGTTCAACAGTACTATTAAATGTTTGTGCTATCTTCTTACTTGGAATTTCTAAGTAGGCTTCTAACTCTATAGTTTCTTTACTTTCTGCACTTAGTAGCCTTATTGTGAGTTTGCATTGAAGTCTAATAAAATACTATTTATTAAAATTCCTCTATATAGATATAATATTACATTTTGTATAGATGCCTCAAGCTCTTATTCAAGATAGTGCAACTAAAGGTTACAAATATACTAATCCAATTAATTGGCAAAAACAGTTACTATAAACAAATATATTTTCTAAAATTCATTATTTATGAGATTTTCTTAATAGCTCTATGCTCAATCCATGTTTATACAATATCTGTAACATTTAGAACATCCAACTGTAATATCACATTACTAATTTTCAACAACAAATTAATGATTCTAATATTTTTGGCACAACAACTAAAATTAGGTTGCAACAACTTCAAAATAATCTTTAGTCTATTACTGATATTCTTCAACATAACCAACCTATTATTAATAAATACAACAAACTTTTAATTTTAAAATTATTTAATTGTTCCAACATCTTAATATTACAATCTCTGTTCATTACAATATATTATGACCAAATACTATACACAATGCATACCAACCAATTGAACCTATACTTATACAACATCCAAAATATATTATTTTTAAAAAACAATTAAGAAAACTTATTTAGAGCAACTATATACTGCTAATAACAGTACTTTACTTAAATAACAATATCTTTTACCAAGACTATATCAACTAACAAAAAAAAAACAACCTTTATGGTTTATCTTTCTTGAAAACAAAATCATATTAGATAAATATCACAGAACTATCTTACCTTACTTTCAATCACCTAGTACCAACTCTTTTGTATACAATACATATTCTATTGCCAAAAAACAAAAACCTTGACTTCTTACTTATTATTCTAATAATAAAGAAATTATTATTGGTAAAATTTGTAAATATATTCCTGCTTCTAATTCATTCTCGATTATACATTGGAAATCTAATATTAATTTAGATTACAATCAATAGTACTCACTTCCATCTATTGAATACAAACCATATACAAGATGCTATCTTAATTCAAATAAAATTAACAAAATATATACTATTAACATATCAACAATTATTTCTGTAATATTTTTAGTTAAAAAAACCTCTGACAATCTTAAACTCAATGCCAATTATATTGATTTTATATACTCAATAGCTATTAAACACTCTTTATATATATCTTCTATACTTTTCAATATTATCATATATAACTTTAGCATTTTAGAAATCTTTAAACCAAACAGCTGCACTCATAAGCTTCAAGACATTTATTTATCTAATTCTACAATTAATAACTTTACTTTTTATACTGATGGTTCTGTTATTGATATTGAATCAGAACAATGTTCTATGGATATTAAATAGATTTATTTTTTTTTTTTTTTTTGGAGTTAAGGTGAGGTCATGCCTCAGGTCTGTTTATTCAAACATATTGTTACAGT
>CAJVQA010006567.1:0-14755 GCA_910591915.1 Cetraspora pellucida | reverse complement strand
TTTGTAAAAACTTCAATTGAATTTCAATAAAGTTAAAGGCATGGCCTCACCGTTAATATTTAAAAAAAAAAAAAATAGAAGCAAAAGAAGTAAAAATAAAAGAGGCATTAATAAAAGTTTTATTTTAAAAGAAATACAGAACAGATTGAGACAGCTCTTAAGCAAAAAATTAAAAGAGCAGTTTATAAATATAATAGAAAAAATGGCTTGATATACATTTTACAAGCAGGTATAAAAAATCTAATATAAAAAGATTAATGAATAGAAGAAAAAAATAGGAATAACAGCTAGAATAAAAAAAAAAAGATAAGAAGAAAAAAATACTAAGAAAAAAAAAAAGACAAATTAGTAAAAAATAGAAAAAAAAAAATAAGAGAAAAAGAAAACCAAATCAGAAAAAAAGCATAGAAGACAATTTTAGAGTTTGTTATAAAAGGAAAAAGACCTTTTTATTATGGACTTTAAATAGTTAAACAAGTAGCTTACTTTTGCTTAAAATAATACAACAAGTTGCACTTAGGTATTATTAGAATGGCCAGATGATACAAAACTTAGTTGTTAAGAACATTTATATAATTACAAATATAATTTCAAAATCTTAATAAAATACTAATATAACTGTTTAAAAAAAAAAAAAAATTTTAAATTTCTTTAAGGGTATGGGTCCTATAGCTTAGTGGTTAAGCTTTTATATTTTTACAGTTAAGGTTAATAGTTCAAGTCTAGCTGAAAGCAAAATTGAAAGATTTTAGCTTCTGTAACCTAATAAAAAGCTTATAATTAAATGCAAAACTCTATAGTTAAGTCCAAGTGCAGTATATAATAGAAATAAAAATTTCTAGAAAGAGACCAAATCATAAAATGCAAGCAGTATGCATAACAAGTAGTTATTATAGAAGGTTATAGTTATGGAAAGATTGCATATATAAATCCTTCAGACTAGAGTAGCATCAACATCCTTACACCTTCTAATATAGACAATACTAACATCTCTGCACCTAACTTGTAAGATACTTGCTTGGTAAAATAATTAATAAATTGTGCAAATAAGTCCTAATTGGAATTAAAAAAAAGGATTTGATTAAAAAATAATTAAGACTGAAATGATGAGAAAAGTGGTAAACATGAGAACAGCCTGTAGTAAAGGATTGGCCTAACAAAAATTGAAAATATCTTTAACACAGCTGAATAGTCTAATTATAAAAAAGAAGATCTTAGAGATTGGTATATAACTTTTTTATATAGTATAAAGACACCAAATTGGGTTTTAGTTATACTTATATAGAAGTTTATTATAAATAAGACTGAGATCAACTAACTAATATGAGATAAGATTTACAAAATAGTATGACATCACTGAAGTTAGTATAATTCTTTAAGTATAATCAGAATTGTTTTGCAGATATTATTAAATAAGCTAAAAGCTTGCAATATATAGTAATATAGTATTATTAAGGTTAAAAGAACTTTCTAGATATAAACAGAATTGTTTTGTTTGTAAGTACAATAAGTTTCAGTCTCTACTATAGAAAGAAGTATTTTGTTGGAGGTTAAATGCAGTACTAAGTTACTGTATAATACTAAGATCTGGAGTATCTGCAAGAATAACAGCAGCAGACCTAACTTAAGATACAGATTGATCAAAAGACCAATAGTAGCAGCAGGTTTGGTTTAAGATATAAGTTCATTGTAGATTCTAGACCACTGTCAGAATATCCTAAAAAAATTAATAACAAGCATACCAAAGATGAAAGATCAAAAGAATTAGACATATCTAATTAGGACCAATTTAAAAATAATATAGTAACAAAAGATGAGAAATGTAGGGAACAAAGTATTACTAGATATAGTTAGATTAGAAGGCAGAAAAAATAAGACTAAGTAAAACATATAAATAAAATACATAGATATAATTATAGAAGACAATATTCTTGGCATATAGAATACTGTATTAAGTTTAGTAAGTATTCTTATCTGTATAGCAGTTTAATAATATGCTCTGATCAAAAATAGTTGTTAAAATAACTGTATACAGGCATGTGATAAACATGCACTTAGGTGCTATATGGGTAACTGAGTGAAGCAATAGTATAATATTAGATAGCAAATATAGTACTAGTATAATTGATCCTAAATATGTAACTGTAAAACCTGTACTATATTAAATTAAAACTTAATAAACCAACTAGTATATTTGCCAAAGTTCAAAAAAAAAAATTTCTTTAAGATATTACTAATATTAAATAAAGGATAAATGTATATGTTGTATACTGCAATGTGCTTATACATTATATATATTTACAAATTATAATTTAACAACTAAAATAAACTAGTTTTTTGTTTAGTTAGAGTTAGAGTTATATAGAATTAAATGCAATAAATAGAAAAGATTTATAGTAAAAAATTTCAAAGAATTTTTTTTGTTAAAGTACAAAAGATAGTTTCATATGTAAAAATTTGAGTTATAAGTAACTTTTGTAAAAATAAACATTTATTTGAATCTTTCTGATTATGTTATATTACACCTAATATAAAAATTTAATTAACTAATCATTAATATGTGATGTATAAGCATATTGCAGAGTTACAACATCTAATTAAGTTCTTAAATAAATATTTAAATTTAAAATTTATTTTCTTATTTGAAGATAATCTATAAAAATATTTTTTCATATTAAAATTCTTACCAATAATCTATTTATTATACAAAATCTTAATATCTACTATTTTTATCTTTATACTACATCAAACTGCTCTTTCTATACAAATATTGAAGATACTCTTTCTTTATTTTCATGTCTAGTAATTCTATAAATATCTTACAATCACTTAATAATACTATAAATAATACTCTTTTATTACTTCAAATTACTAATATAACTTTAGCAACTTTATTAAATATTTTTTAAAATTTATATTTAACTCTTCAAATCTTTAATACAAATACATTTTATTTTATTTTTTTTTTTTAATATTAACGGTGAGGACAAATACATTTTATATGTTATTACTAAAATTTATTCTATTATAATATATGATAATATTAAAACTCTTATTGATAAACAAACAGATGCTTTCTTATTTCACTTTTTTAATAATCTACTTAATTGGTTTTATTAAAAACTCTGATCTATTCATAATATATATCAAAATCAATAAAAATGATTTTACAATATTACATTCAAATCCAAATACACTAAAATTAATCTATCAATTTAGTCCAACCCTTCAAACAATATTACAACCTCTATTCAACTTGTTAATACTAATTCTTTTATTATCAAATAATTCTTATAGGATTACTTATTAACTACTTATACTAACTAATATCCAGACAATTACTTGAAAGTCTCCTTCAACCTATCCTAGCTAAACCTAATTTGAAATAATTAACTATAGCATTCATAAGAAATAGGAGGTGTAATGTCATATTGGATGTCTTTTTGTAACACAAATGTAGTTTAAAATTTTTTAAATTTAGAACTTATAATTCTATATGTAACAAAGTTTTTGCTTGGACATTATTTCAATAAAAAAAAACATTTCATTTAAATTAGTGTTAAATTACGAATTAGCTCCAACTTGGTTTGTATGAATTAACTCTCACTTGGCTTGTGCAAATTAACTCCCACTTGATTTGTGCGAATTAACTTCCACTTGGTTTGTTCAACTTCTATAAGAGAATAATTCGAATTTTGAAAATCAAAACTATTAGAAAACTTAAATTTTTTTTTAACAAATAAATGAATATAAAATCTTAAGTACGTATAATAAATGTCTGGACCTATTTTGATATGAAATTTTAAAATTTTTGGGGTGTCTTTTTTCGCTTTTTTTTTAGGGTTACGTTAAAATTTTGGGCTAGAATTGATAAATAAAGTGTATATGTGGATTTTAGCAGGGTTTATATCTTCATCAGTCGCGACAATTAATGCTAACAAATTTATCAGTACAATTAGTTAATGGTTCGGTGTCCTACAAAAAAACGTAATTTGCTAAATGAAACCAGGATGGATCTCAAAAGTAAGTATCCATAAGCTTTTTTTTTCTTAATGGGCAGCAAAAACGCCAACCCAGTCTATAGAACATGTGATAACAATTCTTCAGTGAACTAAAAATTCATAGGGGAATATTTGATTCTTGCAGAATAGTTTTCAGTAATGTAAATTAAAGTTTTGGTTTTTATACGCTCAAGGTTTGCCGATTAGTTTTTGCAATGCAGTGTACGTTAATATGAATATACTTAATTTTCGAGATCGGACATTTATATTTAATTTTTTTTTTAAAGAATTACCAAATTGAAGTTTTGGGGTAATTTGTAATATTATGTTAATAAAAAAAAACTAATAAATGAATAATAAAGTAAACTAACAAATATATAACTTTCATATTAGTTAAAATGTATGATTTTTATAACGTATCAGTATATAATCATTGAGTTCCAAGATGTTTCCAGGCTCGAACCAGAAAATCAACTTTTGAAGGCTCCCGGACCGCCACTCTAACATAGGTTGGTCTATTATACCCAGGTTTTCCACTCCTAACTGGTACACCGGCAGCTTTAGCTTTATCTACTGCATCCTCTACAATATTAGCGGTTTTCATATCAATCCAAACCCATGATAAAAAGTCGCTTCCATAAAATTCCCAAGCAAACATTGGATCTTTATGAAACATCACAATAGAATTTGAAATAACCTTCAACCTATCGATTAACTCAGCTCGCCATTTTGATGTAAGCTTCCACGTGCGATCCATAAAACCATGATCCCTGACTACTGTATTCAGAAATGCAAGCGCTGGCGAATTTACACTCCAAGGGACTTGAATTCTTTTCAATGCGTCAAAATGCTTTGAAGTAGGACACACTACAGAGCCAAGACGTAATCCAGTGCAAGACCAGAATTTTGTCCATGAATGAATTATATAAAGTGATATATTCTTGGTCTTGTAAAGTGTGAATATAAAATCATGTTGAGAAATTAGGGAATCGGATCGAAAGTCTGAAGATAGCCAGGGTTGCATCGACTCATCTTTTGAATATTCGGTTATGTTAATTAAAAATATTACGTTAATGAAAAATGAATATAAAGAGAATACCATACCAACTATAATCACACCCCCTTCTTCTACATTATCAAGAATCCATTTTTTCATTTCTGCAACATTTTTATAATCACCAGTAGGGTTGCAAGGATTAACAATACATGAAAGTGTTGCACGCGTGGTATCATTGGGGCTTAGAATAATTAGTCCATTGTTTTCTGCTGATCGTTGATATTCTTTATACTTAAAATATCATAAATGCAAGTAATTTTAGTGATTAGAATGGCAAATTCCAAAAAAAAAGGAAATGAAAAATGAAAAATACTTGAACATCCCACGGCCCTGGTTTCCATGTACCATTAGGTGCAGACCTTATAACCAAATCAATTAATTCACTCGCACCATTTCCAAGAAGCAATCTATCAGAATGTTTTGCATAATCATCTGGCCAAAGGAATTGTGCAAGTGACGTTTTCGCTGGCTCTTGATCCGCTGATGGGTAATGATGGCAAGTAAAACACTGACAAACGCAAATCAACTATGTATTACGCATACAATATATCAAAATGATGTATATAAATTTAGAAATAAAAAACGACTTACAGCTTCTATAGATGCCTCTAATGCAGTTTTAGGTGTTCCTAAAGCATTGGTCGTTACCGAGAAATCTTCTATAAAATTATTCAAATATTTCCAGTCCTGACCACCATGAAACTGTTGTAATTTGGTATCCCAAACAGTGCTATATTTTTCCTTGGTCATTTTGATGATAAAATTTTATAATTCAATAGCTGCTTTATACACTACCTCCCAGAAAGTGTTGGGATACCTTGTATAAATTACGTGTTAAATTTTATAATAAATCACTAATTGACTCTTTGATGGCATCCCAGAATCATATAGAATCAGTGACCGAGATATTTCAGGCGAAGGAGGTAATTTAATAATATATTTCTTTATAAAAAAAAAAAAAAAAACGTTAAAATAAATTGATGTTAGATCGCATATTCCATGAGCAATTTTCCCCAAAATTTTGTTATACAAAGTTTGGGGAGGTTTAAATTTATTTAATGCTGTAAGTATAATCAAGAAATGACAGGATTTTCTTACGATCATTAACTAATTTATCGAAAAAGTCATATGCATACATGAGCCACGATTAACATTATTGTTGCATACGTGAAAGTAATATATGTGCAGTTGCCCCAGACATTGTGCCACCCAATTTATCTATCGTAATTAATGTATGGAGAAATTAGTGTTAGGCGTTCTGGGGCGATGAAACGGTAAATACCGAAATTTGTGTAAACGCCTGTGTTTTAGGTAATTGTTTTATATATTATATTTTCCAATTTTAATACTGTATCTATACTTCTGTAATTGATTTTTTTTAAAATTTTGAATAAAGACATCTTGGCAACCATTTGATCAAATTTAATGGATTTATAGATTTCAAATACAGTGCGTATTAAATTTAAGTAAATATATATGTAGTTATTAAATTGAATTTAGTAAAGTTTTTATTTGAACTTTATGCATATATATATATACTAATTATAAAAATAAGAAATTGATATTTTTACATCTTTTATAATATTGTTACATTTTTAGTTAATAAAAATCAACATAGATTATTAGGTTGGATGTGGGTCAAAATTCTGACAAACAGAATTCTGACAAAAAAATTCTAATAATCAAAAATCCTAACAATTAAAAATTCTAACAATCAGAATTTTTAAATAAAAAATTTCAAGTATGAAATATATTTAAAGCAAAATAGATTTTTATAATTTAATTAATTTTAAGGTTAGGTTATTTTAGATAGGGTTGTTCTAATTTATAATATTTTTTATTAAAATTTTAACTGT
The DNA here is from genome assembly GCA_910591915.1 of Cetraspora pellucida. Taxonomy (NCBI): domain Eukaryota; kingdom Fungi; phylum Glomeromycota; class Glomeromycetes; order Diversisporales; family Gigasporaceae; genus Cetraspora; species Cetraspora pellucida. The sequence continues at coordinate 7,841 of CAJVQA010006567.1, read as the reverse complement.
CAAAATTTTTAACTATTAGAATTTTTAATTGTTGGTATTTTTTATTAAAATTATAATTTTTTAGAATTTTGCCTGTCAAAATTTTAATCCAAACTTATTAGGTTTTAATTAAAGTTAATAAAAGTATAATAATATCAAAAAAAATAAAAATATTAATTTCTTAAAAATAATATTGTAACATTGCAATAAAATTATTTGCTTAAAAATTCTTATTCATAAAGTATATCAAAATGTTTTGTGTAATGTTAAATGATAATATTATAAAAAAAAATATTAATTTAACAAATTAAGTATATGTTTTATTAAAAACTTACATTTTATACAAATGCTTTTGTTTTATATATTATTTACATTAAGGAGTGTGGCAACCTAGTGAAGTGGTCAGGTTGTCAACCCCTAAGTGGCAGGTCTAGAGTTCAAATCCCATGGACAATGAATTTTGGAAAATAGGTCTGTGTTATGGTAACTGTCTCTGTTTATCGGTTGGATTGATGTATCTGTAACCTTTGTTGCACTATCTTGAATGGGAGCTCAGGACATCTATGCTAAGTGTAACATTACACCCACATAGAGGAATGTTAATAACCGGTATTGCATAAGACTTCAGTGCAAACTCGTGATAAGACCATTGAGCGCAAAAAGCAAAGGAACTGATGAGTCGGAAACCTACTTGGAAATTCTGAATAAGAATATAACACAAAACTTTTGACAGTGCTATCAGACTAATGGAAGCTCATGAAACACCCCCAAAGAGATAGGCAAAATAAACTGGATGACAAGATGTATAGAGGAGCACATGACCAACCAGCCTGCCGGAATCGCTAAAGGAAAAGGATACTAAGGTATACCATACCAGGCCATCTGAATTGGAAGTCTGGGGAGTCCTGTCAGTCCTGAGTAGTGGTTAGTAGAAGACGATAAAGAGAACATTGGAAAGATAGGTATCAGAGTTTTGGGTAAACCTTACAAGGATAAAAGTGGTTTAATGGTTAGCCCTGACTGCAAGTGATGGTTTAGGCCAAAGTGTGATCAGGTAAGCTGTAGGTATGGGATACAGAACACACTGATAGGTTTAGTACAAAGTTAAATATGACTTAGTGATCATGGCATATCTTCACTGGTTTACTGGAGTCACTGGTAGGGTATGGTAAATGCAGGATCAGAGTGTTTAAATAGAGGATCTACAGATAGGTTCTAGGTATAGCAACTAGTATAGAACCTTTAGGCAGACTACTTAAATTAAACAATGACTAAAGTTGTACAAGTGGTTAGTTGTATAGTCTTTCTGTAATTGCTTCTGTGTCTGTACATATACAGGTGTTAGCCAACTTATACTATCAATAAAATCCTAGGTCGTATATACTCACTTTAATATTTAAAAAAAATAAAAAAAATATATATATTATTTATATTTATTCTATATATACTAATTATATTATAACAACTCATTCATTACAAAAACAATGTTCTGTTCTAATATATATGGATAATACTTTTTGGGTCACTTCCTTACAAACTGAGTTATTTCATATATTATCTATAGCTGAATCATTTTATACTATAGCAAATATTCAAGTTAATCTTTTAAAATCTATTTTGGTTATTAACAACCCTCCATCTCACTATACTCTTATCTCTTATAACAACCATCTACTTTTACTCCATTTCTCCAAATAATCTTTTAAATTTTTAGGTTGCTGGTTTATTTTAGATAATAGGCAATCTAAACAAACAAAATTAATTATTTTTGAATCCTCCAAACTTATTCAAATTGCAAAAACAAAACATATAACTAATTCACATACTTATTACATTATTAATACAGTTATCATCCTTACTATTGAATACTGCCTACACAATATTGTTATTAACCAATCTACTTGCAACAAAATTTTTACTCAACACATTGGTCTTGTTAAGCTCAAAGCTAAACTTTGCCATACAATACTATCTAGTACCTTATTATATCTCCAAATCTACAATATTAAACATATTTAGGATATTCAATTATAACACCATATTCCCAATCTTCTTAAACAACTTAACAATCCTGACCTACTAGGCACATCTACTTATATACAAATTTAACAACTTCAAAACAACTTCTGGTCTTCTACTAATATTTTTCTTCATCCTAAGCCAATCATTAATGGACCCAATCGATTAACAACAAACTTCAAAATAATACAACTTATCAAATATATCAGCTGGACTTTTTTAATCAACCCAACCTATAATATTCTATATACTCTAAATGATAAAACTATATCCTTTGAATCTCTTCTTTCCTCTTATTCAAAATATCCTATTTTCAAAAAACAACTTAGATATCATAAACTCCTCTTTTTGAACCAACTTACTACTCATGACAATTCATATTTATTGCATTGGCAATATATCTTACCTAGACTTAACAAAATTCTAAAAGGTATTATATCATTATAGTTTACTATCTTTGAGAACATTACTACAAGTTACTTCTATGAACATACTCTTTATGAATACTATAACCTATCTTTCATAAACTACTTCTGCTACTCTATTGGTCATTTTACTTCTAACACTAAAACTTGGTTACTTACTGTTCTCAATAATTAAATAATTATTGGCAAGGCCAGAAGGCATAATACATCTACTAGCCTTACTCTTATTAATCACTGGCACTGCTTATTCCAGTCTCAGTTCTCTAATTTTTATCCTACTCTTCCTTCTACTATTACATTATGCACTGAATGTCATCTTAATTCAAATACAATTGCTAACAAATGTACTATCTTTATTCCTACTAACTTGGCTACTAAGCTACTTTGTTACATCAATTCTGACAAAACTTTCAACCTTCATATAAACTTTCTTGATATTACATACTCAGTTGCCCTTTGATATCCTTTACATATTCCATCTCTTCTTTCATTTACAATTAATTTACAACAACTATCTTCTATCTTTAAAACATATCAACTTGTTAATAAGCTTCAGACTATTACTAACTCAAATCACAATCTATCATCTATTTCATTTTATATTGATAGTTCTGTTATCGATCTTGGTACCTTACAGTGCTCTATAGGCATAGGTTGGGTTCAAGTTGATAACTCTACAACTATTAACTCATTTCAGGCATAAGTTAAACTGTGGCTATGCTCCTTCAAAGCTGAAATTTTTGCTATCCTTTCAGCAATTATTGCTGCTCCTAAACATTGCTTAGTTCACATATTTACTAACTCACAATCAGTAATCTTCAAATATTATAACATTTGCCAATCAACATCTACTCTTTCTTATACTCATACTTCATATTTCTTCATTTGACAAATACTTATTATCTTTATTAAGTCTTATAAAATCCAACTTATTTTTCACAAAATCATTGCATATCAAGATGACCTATTCAACAACCTTGCTGATTAACTTGCTCATAATCACCAAATATTACCCTATCTAACATTGTTAATTAATAACTCTTACAACCTTACTATACTTCTTTTATCGATAAATTTCTTATTAAAATTACTATTTGATACTCTATTCGAACTATATGCCAAGCCCACATCATATCACTTTGGACATCTTAATATCATTTTCAACAATGGTCTATTATTGTACCTGACATTAACTGGGAAGCTACATGGTTCTATATCAACAACAATCAAAAAATTTCTAATTTTGTTTACAGCTTCTATTCATCTATTTTGAAAACTTTTCAAATTAAAATTCTTACAGATGAACTTTTTGTCCCTTAAACTCTTCATAAATGTAACTCTTTATTTTCTTCCTCCTGTCATCAATGCAACCAAACCAGCTTCTTACTTCATTGGGCTATCTGCCCATCAACTCAAACAATTTATCACCTAATCTCTAATTCTCTTAAGAGTATCTTAAATACAACTAATCTTGATATGCCTGCCAATTTGGATTCTAATTTACATACTAAAATTCTTATACTTAACAGTTTCAAATTGCATAACTCTTCATATATATCTTTACTCATTTCTACTCTATCTGGTCTAGTTCCTATTGACCTTATTTTTACTATTCACAATTCTTTTATTTCTTATCATACTGCTACTACTCTTTCTATCAAACTTTTTCTTTACTTAAACCAACAAATTTACAAACAAATATGAATTTCATACTATATTTCATGTTCTGCATAGTCTCAAACCATACTTTCTACTAACTCAACTTATAGTCACTCTTCTAACCCACCTTTATCTTCTATTTCAATATCACAAATTATTACTAAAATTGATCTTTAGACTATTCAATAGATTAAATACTATACCCCTCTCTCTTATATTATTACTCAAATCCAAATCTAAATGAGCCTTGACCACTCTTGTAAGTTTAGGTCACAAATTATATGTTTGAGTCTTTATTCTTCATATGTAATTTAAAAGCAAGCTTTTCTTTGTAAAAACTTTAATTGAATTTCAATAAAGTTAAAAGCATGGCCTTATCATTAATATTTTTTTTAAAAAAAAAAAATAGTAGAGTTCTTATAAAATGAAAGAAGAAATTTTGAAAATAAAAAAGAAAAAATACATTCTTATCTAAAAGAAGAAAAAAGTAGAAAGCAAAAAGGAAAAAAAAAAGAAACAGCAAAAATGATACAAAAACAATTAAAAGAAAAATGCAAGAAAAGAAAAAAGAAGATCAAGATAGCATGTCACAATGTTAACAGACTCAAAACCAAAGGATAGAAACTCAATAATCTGCTGGACTGGACAGAAGAAGAAGAAATTATAATACTAAATATCACAGAAACAAATTTTACAGAAAGAAAAAAGAATTCTTAATGCAGACAGTAAATAGGAAATATGTAAGATTTTGATCAAGTGTAGCAAAAGACAAAAAGAAGAAATCAGATATAGGCATTATAATTAACAAACAATAAAAGAAACATGTAGGTGCAGTCAAAAAGATAAATAAATATATAATAGAGCTTATACTATACTTCAAGCAATTAGAATTAGTAGTTTTGAAAGTTTATATACTACTAAATAACAAAGCAGTAAGAAAAAGCATTTAACAAAAAATAGTAAAAAGAGTTACCAAAAAGAAAAGACAAACATAATTAGTTTTTTTGGGTAACTTTAATTACACAGTAAATAATATATTGGACAAACAACATCTATAAGTAGCAAATTTCAAAAGATTATCAATTTTTAATTAGATGAAAAAACAAAACTTTAGCAATAGTTATAAAGATATGCATTCAACAAGGCAAGAATTTATATGATCAAATAAAAAAGCAGCAAAAAGAATTGACTACATATGGGTATCAGAAGAACTGGCCTCAGGTCTACAGAAGGCAGAAATTGAGAATGCAGAAAGAATTACTGAAAGTAATCATAAAATAATAAAAACAGAAATATGGATTAAATATATGATGACAAAAAATAGCAAAACCGAAATCAAAAGGAAAAAATAATCAAGAACAGTATATCTATATAATTAAGCCAAAAAAAAAACTAGAAAAAGTATATGCAAGAGCTACAAAAATGGTTAGAAGTTAAGAAGGTACTAAAAAACATTCAAAAGAAAGAAACAAACAATATAAACAGTATATAGGATATATTAGAAGAAGCAATCATCACAGCAGCAAGCAAGCATCTGTTTAAAAAAAAGATATATAATATACTGACAAATAGAAAAAATAACCAAAAGAAGCAATATCAAGAAAAGAATATTGTAAAGTTGCAAAAATTGATTAAATATACAAAAACAAAAGAAGGTCAAGAAGTGACAAAAGAAGAAAGAACTGAAATCAATAAAAAATTATAAATAATAGGAGGAAAAGAAAGTGCAAAGTTGCCAAAATTACACAGACAATGGTCAAAGGTCTGGATAGAAAACATAAAAGGTTGGCAGAAACTGTTACAAAAAAAAAAAAGGAAAATATAGAAACAAGATCAAAGAAGACAAATAGAAGAAAACATAGACAAAAAATATAAAATAATTAAATTAAATCAAGAGAAAATGATAGCCAGTCTGTTAAACAAACTCTACAAAAAGATAACACTTGACAGATTCATTGAACAAAAAAAAAACTAACAAATCTAACAGTAGAATCAGAGTTAATTCAGATTGGTATAGCAGAACATTACAAGAAACAATTCAGAATGAGAGATGTGAAACTAGAAAAAATGTTAAAAAGATGGAAAGAAGTTTATAAGCCACAAGAACATATTTAAGAAGAATAGTATATAGAACTAGAAGAAAGTATTAAAGAAAAAGAATAAAAAGAAGTACTAAGAGAACTTAAGATAGAAACAGCTTTAGACATATCAGGTATAAGCTACATACTAATCAAACAAGCAGAAAAGAAAACATAAAAAGTCTTTAGAGCCTTTGCTGATCTTTGTTTAGAAATAGGAGAAATACCAACCAAGTGAAAATTATGCAAGTTTATCTAATACCAAAAAACATAGAGTGGAAATATAGCTTAAACAATATTCACCCAATAGCTTTAATTGAAACATTTAGGAAAGTAGTAACAAAGGTAATAACAAAAAGTCTTGCCAAGGTGTTTATGAAAAGAGAAGTGCTCAAAGGACCAAACTATGCAAGTTTACTAGAAAATTCAACAAAGCAGCTAGTGCATATTCTTAATATGATAATGAAAAAGGCAAAAAAAAAAAACAAAGAAGTATAGATACTCCTACAAGATATGAAAAAGGCATTCAACTTAGTTCTACTCAAAAGTCTTAAAATGGCATTACAAAGAGTCAAAATTTCTAAAAGAATAATAAAATACATCTTAAATCTTTTTTACAAAAGACAACTAAAGATAATTACAGCCTATAGTCTAACAAAAGAAGTGATAGCAGAAGACAGAATAGATCAAGAAAAAGTAATATTGTCATTAATATGGTGCCTCTTCTATGATTCATTATTAGAAAAAGTACAAAAAGATGAAAGTTTAGAATATACAGTTGAACAACAAATTAAAGAAAAAATGCAAAGCAATAATGTTACAAGATTTTACCAAGCAGCAATTGCATATGCAGATAATACAACATGGATTGCAAGCAGCAAAGGCCAGTTATTAAAGATTCTAGAAATAGCTAAGGAGTTTTTCAAGATGAATGATATAGAGATTAATGGGTCAAAATCAAAGTTGCTAGTAATAAATATAAAGGCTAGTAGAGAAGAAAGAGAAGTAACTTTTGGCAAAAGCAGTGTAAGAGAAAAACCAAGAAACAAAATTGTGCAGTCATTAGGAATATAGTTAAACAACAGAATTCAAAAAGTATTAGTTAAAAGAAAAGCTAAAGAAATAGTTAGCCAGACAATAAAAGATCTCAAATACAAAAAGATGACAACAAGTTAGATTATCTATATAAACAATATAGTAATAATCCTAAACTAAGCTACATGCTTTAGCTAACCAAAATCTTAAAAAAGAGAATATATGAAATACATCAACCAATAATATGTTTAGTAAAGCAAAAAACAATTTACAAAAAACATTAGAAAATTGCATAATAGAATATAAAGATCTTAGTAAATATAGAACACTACAACAAGAGCTAGTAATGAAAAAAGTAACAGTCTACTGTTAAGACAAATAATACAAAGTTGTCAAAAAGCAGGTTTAACAAAAGATATTTAGAAGTTAAAAGAAATATCAGCTAACAAAGTATGTTGGAAGAACAACTTAGCATGTCAGATAGTAATAAAAGCAAGAAAGCTAGAAATAAGCATAAGAACTGAAAATAATCTATAAAGAATATTTGAATATTCCTTAGATTGTAACACAGACAAATTTGCCTATGTTAATTTTTTTAAAATTAATTTTTATAATAAAATTTTAATAATTAATTTTAGCAATATAC